>VWZG01011578.1:207263-247879 GCA_013396735.1 Grallaria varia
TAGATAGATAGATAGATAGATGAGTGGATGGATGAATTTTTTCATTAAGGCCTTTGAATATGGAAAGAACTAATGAGCTAAAGTAGTATAAACCTGTATTATAGTTGTTCTTTTTCCGTCCTTATCTTATAGAAGAAAAGCAACTGAAAGGTCAGAAAAAATTCACATGTCTTAAGATGATGTTGGATGGAACCTGTATTTATTTTTTGAGGCACGATATTGAAGTGTCAAGTGTTTCCAGGAGAAATAAATTATTCACTGTAATGAGAAAATGTAATTTTTTTAAAATCATTTATTGGTGAGTAAGCAGCGTATTCAGTGCAAATGTTTCTTCTTCTGCACAATAGCTGTGTACTTTGAGATAATGCTCTAATTAACCTAATTGCAGCTATTGTATTGAACTGGAGGTTGAGATCCAAAGTGTCATGGCAACTGGCAGAAAAGCTCCGCAAGGCTCTGCTTTCTCAGTAGAGTCTCAAAAATAGCTCTTTATTATAGGAAGTAAGGAGGTAAATCTTCTTAACAAGATAAAGCTTGAACCAAGAAAGAATTCTCCCCTTTGCACTTGATGGTAAAGAATAAATTAAGCATTTCTCCGTCAATTTAATTAGCATAAGCCATCATAATAATGTACCCCATAAGTGTTTGCTTTTCCTGTCTAGAGCAAACCTCCTGTGCTCAAGAGATTTACTGTAAATCATTGAATATTAATTTCTTGGATTTTATTGAAGAACATTTTACACAGTCAGCTTAGGAGAGAGAACAATCATTTTCGTTCCTTTGCAGGAAAGATCTTATTTAATACTGTGATATTAACTAAAAGGAACTCCATGAAAAGCTGCTCCAGTTTTATGATCTTGTAAAACTCCGGAGACTTCTGGGAGTGGGAATTTCAGAAAATGGGAAGAGTATATTTTAAATATGTCTGACTCAGATGCCTGATGGTATCTCTCTCTGTTCGCTGCAGCTCATGTGATATTTCGTTAACAGTTGTGATGCTAATTAGAAACTTCTTGGTTTAATTCATAGAAATAGATGATTCCATTCAGGCTGAGTAATGACTGCAAAGCTGCCATAAATTCAGAAGAGAGCTTGCCATGAATAAAGATCCCAGTTCAAGTCTAATAAATGTTATAAATTTAAAATATAATGGATCAGAGTTTATTTGCACATTGGTGCTCTGGTGATGTAATCAAAGCAAAGGTTGTTTCTGTATGTGCTATTTCCCCTAAATTAGCAACCTAGTCTAATATACACAGCTCGTCCTCCACATGCGGGTTTTGTTGTTTGCTTTTGCTTTTGTTTGTTGGTATTTTGTTTGTTTGGGGGGGTTTTTTGTTCCTTTATGTTCTTCCTGAGACACAAAGTTCAGCTGTGCTGGACTTCATTTCTACTGACTACTTACTGCTCGTAATAATGTCCCACCCATTTAAAATTTCATGGGCTTTTTTATCCTCTGTCATTAACTGATTTGGGAAACAAATATTTACGAGGTCCATTTGGCTTCCATATGTTTGCCTGGGAAATGGGGCAAAACCTCCTGCCAGGACCATTTGTGCTGGCCAGGGATGATTCCCTTCTGCTCCCCAGTGCAGCCCTGATGGCACGCGGGACTTCACCTGAAGTGGTTAGTGGAATGTTCTGCTTCCAAACGTCCCTTCCCCGTGCATTCCACTTCCCTGTGTATCTGACATCCTTCTTTTCATGGAGAAAAGCCTTCACAAAAACATGTCATCAACCCACGAGCTTGCGTTGAGCCGCTGGAAAATACGGACCTGAAAAAGAAGTGCCAAAATCTGGACTCTTTTCTTCCCTCCCCTAAAATCCAGCCCAAACAGCAACATCTGAGAAAATATATTGGCTTCTTAGGGAAAGATATGTGATTGTCCCTTGAATTCTGGAGACATCGTTCATTCCACAAGCAGGAGGAGGCAGTGCCTGTTTTTGTGGTAGATTTTGGTAGAGGCCAATTATTTATTCTTGCGCTCCAACGGTTACTCACAATCTGCATCTTTGCAGGGCTGTTGGGGATGGCATTTCGTGTCCAGCTGTTTGATGTGCTGAAACCAACACGTGCATAAACGAGTGGGAGCCTCGAGGTTCCATCTCTGCCGTCGGGACGCACAAACGCAACTTGTCTGCGGAGTTTTGCGGTTGTAAACTTTTCTATTTGCAAAAGAAAAGCCGGTCAGGAGGTCAATCCAGCAGCACTAGGGATGCACAAGGGGTGACTGGTGCCCCACACTGCCTGGTTGACTGCACTTCATCTCCTCGGTGAGACCTGAGGCAGTTCAAGCAAATCCCACACTGGAAAGTGAACGCTGCTCTCGCTGCTGCAATTCTGGAACGCCCGTTCTGGCTTTTATGAGCTCTCCTAGAAATCTCCACAAATCCACCATGAACAAAACCAACTGCACTCTCCAAAGTTCTCTCGTTTTGCTTTAAATTGAACCGGTACCTGTTTCTAAAGGTTTTTTTTTCTCTCATTCCTAAGTGAAAATGTTTTCTCTAAACAATTTTAAGTGCTTAAAAGAATATGTAATTTTATACCTCTACAAGTTTTTCTATCAGAAAAAAATATATATATATATAAGAGGTTCGCAGAGAATAAGGATTCAATTTAAAAGTAATCAAATACTTATTTTTCCTAGGAATATTTAGACCAGTGACTTCATACCTGAAGCTGATTCTGGGCTTATTTTGCTGGAGTCAAAGACCATAATTTTTTTCATGCTCTGACTGCCCACTGTAATCCAGAAACATCTTCTCCAGCTGCTCAGAGCAGGAGCAGAACCAAAGGTCTCCAATTCAAGAGCAGCAGGAAAACTGACCACAGCCCTGACCTTCCCCATCGCTCTGCAGCCCTCGAGAGCAGCCAGGTATTGGGAGAGAGGGAGTCACAGAAACCACATTTTCTGCCCAGCAAAAGGCTGCAGAGATCCAAAACTCAGCTGCGTCGCCACACACGATGCCCTTGAGCCACCTTGAGCTTGTTCCAGTTTGCAGCTGGTGTTTTCCTGCTTTTCATCCTGCGGCGTGTTTTTTAAGGGATAACAAATCGCGCGATGTAACCGGGTGAAATTCCATATTTATTTCTTTAGCGCAGTGGAAACTTTTTTTTTTAAAAACTCGCCTTTTTTGCCGGTGGGGGTTGCTGGGTCTCCACTTCCTCTGCTGTGCCTACACGTGTTGAAGGATTGCACCGTCTCCAGCTGCCGGGGGCTCTGTTCTTCCTAACAAATGGCAAGAGCTGTTTTGCTAATTCTTCTCCGGCGTGTCATCCCTCCTCGTTAATTCTCCCAGTGACAATGACATCTTTTCCAGAGACATTTCTCCCCCCCAGCTGTCACCTTATTTATTTCTTCCTCTGCCTCGCCTTGAGGAACGTGATAAACTTCAAGCGAGTGCAGGAGGTTTCTCACATTTGTTTGAGTTTCTTGGTAGAGTTGTGTAGGTCTGGCCAGAGGAGGTAGAAATCTCTCTGTTATTATTACTCTTTTCAAAATAAAAACATTTTTCTTAAACATGCATTTAACATAATAATGATTGAATAAAATCATTTTGGTAGAATGGAAAAATTTATTTTATAGGGTTTTTCCAGACTGTCCAGCCTGATCTCCAAAGAGCATAGGCAACAGCTTGGAGTCAACCCCTGACCTCTCATGAAAATGCCTGATGGTGACTTAGAGTTCAAGTGATGAAAAACCTCTAACACTCCCAAAAATACTAACAAAGAACAAATGCTGCTGTGGAGGCTGCACATCTTTGAATTCTCCGCCCCCAAATTGGTTTCAGCTTCTTGTAGAGTTCTGTAGAAATATTTTTATTGGATTTTTCCACAGAGTTTATGTTAAGGTGAACGTTCCTTCTCTTTCTACATCTCCTCCTGTAATTATTTCTGCTGTTCTGAGAATTGCTGCTGCTGCTGCTGCTGGTTTTAATCTTTTCTATTGCTCTGTTCCCTCTCACAGGACACGTGGATATTCTCTGGCCCGTTGCTCCCTCACTTACTCACCTTTCTTTAAATAAACATTTGCTTTTCACTTCTTCTTTCGCGAGGTGGTTATTGTGAGAGTAATACGCGCTATAAAGCAAGAAAATAAAAGTTAATGCACGCTCCGTCTTCTTCAAAGGTCGGGAAGGATCCAATGGAAGCTGATGGGAGCTGGGTGTGTAATTCACCTGTCTGGAAAATCCTGGCCACAGGCAATATTATTATCTATTAAGAAGCAGCAGAATGAGTCACATCCTTTCCACCACACAGGGAGATTTCTCTTGGTAACCCAAAGACAACAGGAAAAAAAAAAAACATCCAGTAAAAGAAAAAAACACCCAGAAGTCTCTCAAATCTTATCTCGGAGTGTGTGAGTCAGAGACAACAGAGGCTCTGAAGATAAAATGATTTGTACTGCATGGGAAATAATTCAGGGTAATGAAACATCAAAAAAATGAAGGAGATACGGACTTTGGAATATTTGAATAGATACTTTTAAAAGAAATAAAATTTCTGTAGTACCAGGAAACATTCTGAATACAATTGGGAGGAGGCAGCAGCTGGAAGAACAAAGAGAGGCTGGTTAAAGGAAAATATGAGAAAAAACACAAAAAGAAATATCTAGGCGTGATCTGTGCAGGTGTGCAAAGGTTTGTCATAACACTCTGAAATGTGCCTTTATCCACAGAAATTTGCCCAGAACAGCATTTTGGGGGGACGTTTCCAAAAACTCTTGCAATTTCCCAGCAGTGGGTGTGTTACCCCGTCCCTCACATTCAAGGGGAAGGTTTGCAGCAACCTGCAGCTTCTGTGAGTGCAATTCTGATGTCACATTTACCAAGCAAATTTAATAAAACCTTCCCATTTGGAGGAAAGGAGAGAGATTTTCCTGCCTTTTAAACAACTGCGGAGGGTGAGAAACAGCGTTCTTAGGAATATGGAGTGCCGAGACACACAATTAGGAGAGGTGTCTAAAAACTTAATTGAACCATGACAGGCAGTCCCCAGCAGCTCAAATGCAATCCTGTGATGGCATTTGCTATAAACTGTGTCAGAAAGAAAAATAGGTGGGATCTGACGTGGGGAGAGGCTGAGACTCGTGTGCTGCTGCTGCTGCTGCTGCCACTGGATGTTCCCGCAGAAGCAAAACGAGTGACAGGAACACAAACCACAGCGTGATTACCCCGTAATTAAACGGAAGGAGGGAAGGATCAGGGTGACAACACAGGGAACTGGTACAAACGTTGGCTTGGCAATTCTGCTTCTGTTCTTCTCCAATTTCTCTACTCTTCTGCAGTTCCTCTGTTCTTCTACGATTCTTCTATTCTTCTACAACTCCGTTCTTCTACAACAGCAGAGGTTGGTTGTCTCTGGTGCCAGATTTGTGAGGTTTCTGTGAGACAAACAAGCCAGTTCTTATTTTCCCCCTGTTTATGTCACATTGTCACATCACACACAGGTTTATACTTTTTGGGAATTGTGAAGCACTTTGGTGGTGCTTTCCTCAACACCACAGAATCCACAGCACAGAATCCTTGCTCTGATTGTCACCAGGAGCAGATTTCCCCTGGCTGTCACACCCCAGCCTAAATATCAGTTTAACAGACCACACATTATTTTAGGAGAGCTCTCTCTGGTTTATTTTAGTGCCATCAACACAGCCAAGCAAGCACTGACTTCTCAGCTCAGGATCTCCGGATAAAAAGCATTTCTTCTCTCCCGCATCCTTCATCATGTGTGAGTTTAATTTAAAAAAAATCTGAACAGAGATATAAAAAAAATTACAATGATGAAACCCAAAATATCATCCATCTGCTTCAAGTGCTTCAAGGTTTGGACATAAGGTATTGAATAACTCCTGCTGTTTATTAATAGGTAATAGCAAATGGAATTTGTTAAATAATTTCAAATAACATTCCTAGGAAAAAAAAAAATTAGCATTTCTTTCATCAAATGCGTTTTCCATTATTTACCAGCTCATAGAGTTAATTTTAATAAGCAGAAAGTAAGTAAATCTATCAGTCAATAGTTCACCCGAAATTCTGTATGGAATGCAGCAGAGCCTTACTAATTCACATTTTGCTAATCCTCACACTTTCTAACACCCAAGGGCCTCTCCCTTCACCTCCTGTCTCTTTGCAAAGATTTAATACCATAATGTTTCAGTGACTTCTCAGACTATTGGAATCTCATTATTTATACAGCATAAATAATCCAACTAGACCCTCTTTTTAAAATGAGATGAGCCATTTATTTCGGCACTAGTTACCTTAGTCATAAATTGTGCCAGGAGCTGATCATCTCTCCCATGCAATTAAAGTGTTCCCTGACCTCTTGCACTGGGGCTTCAGAATCAGGAGGGTCACCCAAGCAAGGACAGGTTGGGTGGGGCACAGAATGGACAGGATGGACGGGATGCTGCTTATGTTTATTTTTCCCCAGCCTGTTTTTTTGGAAGCCAAAAATCACCATTTTTTGGTGAATGGGGGTGCAGGTGGTTCTGCTGCCCACTCAGTAAACTCTCTGTGTCCCACACTGGGGCTGCTCTCACCTGTCTGCACCCAGAGGAACCCATGGAAACCTCAGGTTTCATAGTAAGAAGATACTTTTTCCCCTTGCTCTTACTTTCCAATTGTTAGTCCATTGTTTAACAGAGAGAATAGTTCCAATAGGTCCCTGTGATTATTGGTGGTTTAGGTAATTCGCTACAAAAATTGTTTTTAATTATCATTAATGCCATTTCCGTGCACGTTTTGAAATATTAAAGAATAACAATACACTCTAACCAAGCCCTTTGGCCAAAGGGCAGTGCCCTCCTGCACGGGGATGGTGTTTAGTTAGGCAAGGCAAGTTTGAAAATTTAGAAGCACAACTTGTTTTCAACCTCACAGAGTCATATTTGCCCCGAGTTACCTGAATAAATCTCCCCTTAATCCCCTGGTGACGACAGGATTTCTCAGCTGGAAGCTTCGTGCGTGAACGCTGAGCGTTTGGAGATCCTGATCAGCCACACACACACGGCTGGAGGGGCAGAACCAAGCAAGGCTTGGGAAGCTCTTTGGAGGGAACAGGATTAAAAAAAAAAATTAAACAGTGCAGCCACTCGGGCTGGGGGTTTGGGAGCCAAAAAAGCCTCTAAAATAAAAATACCTGCCTTAAAGGTGTGTCATGTCTCCCAGCCAGCGCTCAGCGCTGCACAGGACTGAGCGTTATGATTTATTGAAGGCATGAAAACGCTTCCCTTGCACGGGCCAAGCTCCAGATGAGCTCAGCTTGGGTTACACACGTGTCACTGCAATGCCTTGGCCTCGTTAGACACGAGCCAGGTGGAAACAAATGAGGCTGGTTTGATGTTTCACACCCCCCCACGCAGATAAAAGATCCCTGGCAAGCAGCACACCCATTGCTTTCATCCTGACACCTTTAAAATTTCAGGGGGCAAACGCACGGATTGAGGCTTGATTTGGATGGAATTGGGTGGAATTGGGCTGTTTGGGTGGGATTCTTGGTTTTCCCAGCAATAGCTGCACACCTGAGGAAACAGAGGAAGGAAAACAAGCATATAAAAAGTGTAACAAATTGAAAGAGCATGAAAAAAACCAAAAAAAACCCAAACCAAATAAACCCATAAATCCAATTACTTTTTTTTATTTTTAAATTAAAATGAGATTAAGCTTGAGAGTGCATAAATTGACACTTATTGAGAAGTGGGAAAACATGCTAAAGAGCAAAAAGGGTATGAGGAAAAGATTGCCAGACTGACTTACAGTTAAAAAAAAAAACTAAGTTAAATGTATAAAACAATTAGAGAATGAATGGTTTTGTTACCTTCAATTCATTTCACTATTCTTGTAAGATACCAAAATACATTCCAAACAGAGCAACACAATTATTCTGGAAGATCAGTGGCAACTCTCTCCATCAGATTGTTTTGGCCGCTTTGCCACCCGGATAGTCGAGTTAAACATGAGAAATATATCAGCAAAACAGATATTTCGGAATTTAAAGGTCTCCAGTGACAGAGAGAAAGTTTTAAAGAAATTTACAGCAGGCTTTGTATCAGTCTCTGGGTTTTAAGGAGATTGTCTCATAAGGGCTGGAAAACTCTTTGGTCTTCTCCAGGTATCCTTGAAGCAGCAAAGGATCTATTTCTTCTTCACACCAAGTTCCTCAGCTGTTCCAGCACTCATTTGTAGCCACTCTTTTCAATTGCTTGCCCACTGAAAACAAAAATATTTCCTCTTTGCAGTTCCGTGCCAGCTCTTGTTTATTCCGTCGGCTCTTTTATTTTAAAATGAACCTGCAAATCTCTAATTAAAAAAAGTCAAAATGCGTGATTAATTACAAATCAAGAGTATTTTGAAAGCAGGGAAGAAAATAAACAACTGTGGTAAAGTGAACAGATGGGATTACAAATTGAATTGCCATCATTAGCATTATGGGTCTGATAATTAGTTATTAGAATAACAATACATATTTAATAATAATATGAGATAACACAAATGTTATTATGGGGACAGAAGAAGAAAATGAACTTGGAAGTCTTTACTTAAAGATAATTGGAGTTGCACTTCCTGATGCTTTCTGGGGCTGACTTGCAAGGCTCTTGAGGAGATAATTCTGATTTTGAGGACAGAAAAAGCAGAAAGTGGCCTCAGTTATGTCTCCAAAGTACAGAATTCAGTGGAACAAAGAGGATCAGCTACTCCTACAGTTCCAAGTGGAATTTGGGTGAATAGAACCCTGACCCTGGACAGTTTCAGATATCTCGTGTTTTCTCTGCAGCAACACGTGATTTCCTGGTTTATTTGATGAGTCTAAACCTGGCTTTATGGTGGGATTTGGGCTTTAAAAACTCACTGCATGTATAAAGCAGTAGATATTTAGAATTATGTGTATATTGAAGACTGGCACAACTGGCTCTGAAGCAGACTACGAGCAAGAGGAATGGCCTTTCATTATTGGAAAAGGCATTGATCTCCTTAATTCCCAGTAAGTGCAATGCTGGTGAGGGTGTTTAAATGATAAATGAAAACTGAATACAGGGTACAAATGGGGTTTTTCCCCAGTTATCGTTTACAGGAGTATAAGGTCTGGTGCACAGGTGAGACACATGGGACTGAGCAAACTTAAATCAGGGAATTATGAGGAGTAGTCAGGTTACAGGAAGCAAAAACTGAGCCTAAACATTGATATAATTAATAGAAAACTAAAGTCAATAACAAGACGTGTTTTTATTTTTTTCTCTTAACTTTGAGTGCTTTTGCTTGGATAAGAGAACTAGAAAATCTAATTGAAACAATTGTGTAGTTAGTTCCATTTAATGGCTCTTATACAGTCAAATATACATTAAGAAGAAAAATGCTAATTGCTGACGTGCTGAATATACTGTACAGGCAACATTTAATTGCAAAAGGATATCATTTTGTACGGCTGCTATTTCCCTGCCTCACCAAAATGAACCTACCAACAAAATAATACCGAGTGTAAGCAAAACTGAAGTTCAAAGATCTGATTTCTAATTCAGGGAGGCATTAAACATATGCTTAACTTTGACCAAATGTGTAAAGCTATTAACTTCCAGCACCATAAAGAAGTGCTTAAAGTTAAATGGGTACTTAGGTTATTATTCACACAGGGTTCCCTTCTTGAATTTTACTCCCCTACCGGTATAAGCACTTTCTTTAGCAGCTGGTCCCGTTGATTACAAAACAAAAAACAAACCCAAAAACCCTGTTACTGACCATTAAAAGGTGGCAGAACCTGATTCTCATCTGTACATATGGGTCTAATGTTATATTGTATTTATTTCATTTTTTCCCCTGTATTAAACATGTGCAGAGAAAAATAGGGGTTGATTATTTGCTCTGTGTGATCATGAAAGGTAGGCAGATATCTGAATATTTGTGCCTGTAGTTAATTGTGAATGCAAATGAGAAGTTAAAAATCAGGACTTGTGTTTTTGGAGATACCAAGACAGTAGGAAGGCTGGGCAGGAATCTGCCATAACACAGTCCAGAGTAAAATTGCTTTATTTATTTTTCAGAAGACTTAAACAGAAAGGAAATCCAGCCTTAAAAGGATAATTTTCGGCCCTAACATTTTCTCTGCAGACATGGACCGGGGAGAACACCAGCAAACCTAAATTACACACAGAAAATGCCTAAAACAGCTCATAATGGTTAATAAAAGGGCTGCTAATCTAAACTAGCCCTGAAAGAAGAGCAGAAAGCATACTTGGTATTTTCACTTATTCTTTACTAATTGAAGGAGATGAAAGTTTATCTGAGTTAATTATTTACTCTCTAAATGTCTCAGATTGGGACCTTGAATTCTGATTTCCCCCACACCACAGACCAAAATCTTCCCCTTGACTTTCACTTGTATTGCACGAGCCCAGAATCAATTCCAGCTTATCAGTATCAGCCACACCATGTCTTATCAGGGCAGCTGAAAAATCCAGATAAAGTAACAATTTTAGCAAGTTTTGACACATGTAGCTATTTTAGGCAAGTACATTCTATTGGCATTAAATTATTCGTGAGCACTTGGGAATTTTAAGTTAAAAATTCCCCCATGAGATGTTAGTTATGTAGGGCTGCCTTTCTTGTTCTCCAAACCCAACCATGCCACAGCCATAGGACCTCCTAACACCAAAACCTGCTCTGGGAAAATATGTGTCCTCCCCACCTCTCAAAATAAAGATATTGCCTGAATTTCATGGATTTCAGGGAGTTTTCTGTCATTATTTCAGTGATTGCTTCGGTTTGTTCTTGGAGAGTGGGTAAACAAAGGTGGAAAGAAGGATGAACAGTTCCAAAGATGGAAATAAAGGGTTTAAACGTGAAACGTTGTGTTGAATTTTGCATTCTGTACATTCCCCCGCTGGGATTTATTGCCGACTACTTAAGTATAACCACAAAGTCTCCAAGCCCGTATAAAAGGTCAGCAGAGATGTGATTTCCTTGATTCTTTCCCCTCTCTCACTCAGCTTTAGTTGCCAACTGGCCCTTCCTCCTTGTTCCTTCCAAAGAACAAAGCGTTTAAAGATCCCAACCCGAACAAACCCGAGAGGCAGCGCCCTAAAAATGAGGATCACGGCAGGAGGGTTGGGAAGAGCTTCTGTCCTGCCCGGCCTGACCCTTCCACCTCCATCTGCAACCTCAACCATCCGCACGGGGCAAGGAGCCGCAGGAAAAAAACCTGCAGGAAAAGGAGAAACATCCTGAGTTCCCAACACAAACACGTTTGGAATGTCCCAGAGGAGAAGGATTTCCCTTTGGGACCACCACGGGGAATTTTGGGTCTATTGGAGGGTGAGCAAACTGCCACCAAGGACTGTCACCTCGTCCTCGGTCACACACCACGTGCTGATACAACCCGAGGGTTGTCAAGATCAATTAGAAGATTCTATAGGATGAAAATCCTTTCAAAGAAGTTTTTTTTTGGAAGAGGAAAAAAAAAAAACCCCAACCTCTCCACCTGAAACTTTCAGCAAACTGGGCAAGTACTGAAATCAAACTATTAAGTGATGGCACTCCCAATAAATGCCCCTGTTCTTTGCCTTTCCAAACTCCAATGAAACCTGTAGCCAAAGCTGAATCCTGACAGAATATACACCTTTTTTACAAGAATAAATATTTTTTGGGAGCCCAGGAAAATCTGCATATTAAGGCCAGGATAATCCACTCAGACGTCTGGCAAACAAGCTTCTTACCCATTTTGGACAGGACTTCTGGAAAGATTAGGAAAAAAGCACATTTTGCCTCAAACAAATTGTGGTATGGATTGTCTAGTTATCTGGAAATATGCCTTGCACTTGAACCCTCCTGTGAAGTATTTGGTACTATTTATTTTCCCTGAAGTCTTTATTAAACCAACATTTAAGGTTTTAACAGAATTGACTTTAACTGGAATTTATTGGCCGTTCTTCCCCTACACGAACACTTTTTAATTTCAAAGAACATGTTTTTTTGCAGTTAGGTTTCAGCCCAACAGCTCTTTTTTGACTTGGTGAAAACCCCTTGAAATGCAGTTGTACTTCCCACTTAAAGAGAAGTTATTCTTGTGAGGAATGGCAGTAGGTCTGAGTCCATAATCCTAAATAAAAGGTTAACTCCTGCAACAAATTATAGAGTGGCTGTTTGCTTAGTTTTGCCTTTCTAAAGCAATTTCCTGAGCTGTATTTGCTTTGAGCAAGAATTACTCCCCGAGAGATAACTTTTCCTTTGACTGGAAGTTTTCTTTAAATAAGAGCGAGACGTGACTATTTGGGAAGCCGCACGTGCTGCTGAGACATTTCTCTCGCAGGTTGCAGACGATTCACAGGAAAGAAATCTTTGGATGCCTCTCCAGAATGCAAAATGCCAGTTCCTTCCCTGGTGCAGATGACAGGAGCTCCATTTGCTGGGGCTCACGTTCAGAGCAGCAGTCGGGCTCGTGTTTGCCTTTGGAGAGATCCGTCACCCAACCGGTTTCCATCGGAACGGTCTCGGCTCAAAGAACACAAAGAGCAGCCCAAACACCCAACGCCGGGCACGGAAAACTCTGGAATTACAGAAGTGTGGGTAGGGGAAGAGGCTGCTGCTGTTTGAGTTGAGTGCATCAGAAGGGTCTTTGCACAAACAGACCACAATGTGAATACCTGGGAGATGGTCTTAGATCATAATTTGTTTTTCTTCAATGAAGTTCACTTTTAAATGCATTTTTTGGGACAGAGGCTGTTTTGCTGGCGTGCATTGGAACACTTTTGTAATACAGACTTTATGGGATCCAGGTGCTAAAACCGTGATTTAAGCATGATGACATTTATTATTAATATACACAGCCATTTGCTACCTGACAAAGTAACACTAACTCATGAATAAAGTATCCTGGCAAGATACCACCAAAATAATCACTAATTCCTGTGTGAAAAGAGCTTAAAAATTAGTCCCAAATAATAACATGTTATTAAACATGCATTCTGGTCCTTACAGACAGCAGTAAATTAAATATTTCTCAGCTAAAGCATAAGAAAAATAAGTTATTCCAATTACAGATAGAAGGGAAGCCACGAATCCCTTGGAATCTCTACAACAAGGGGTTTGCCAAAGCTTACAATAAACAAACGGGCTTTACCTGAAGGAATTGAAGATTAAATCTGATATGTAACTGTGAAATAAATAACATGAGCATCTTAGGACTGATTCCAGGATAAGGTCCGGGTAGGATTAATAGCAAGGAGTTATTTCAATGATCAGAACTGCAGATTATATATATACAAACTGGAAAAGTGTAATTTAGGATCCTGTTTTTTTTTTTCCAGCCTGGCATTTGTCACCCGACTTCAGCCAGTACAGCAGAACATATCTGTATTTTCCCTTTAATCTGAGAGGAAGGTGTGCTCAGATATATCAGAGTGCTGGGGATCTCCCCCCTGTCTCCGCAATGGAACTCCTCGGCGGGAAGGAGGGTGTGGAATATTCAGCCTTAACAGCTCAGGTTCCTTCAGAAATGGTTCTGCTGAGATTAAATTCCTCCAGCTTCTTGTTTATCTACATATCTTCTTATTGAGCTGTTGTTTTGGGGTTTTTTTTCCCCTCTGTGACCTTTTGTCTAAAAGTATTTGCTTAATTTCCTCATGTGTCCCTCTAAAAGGGCCTCTCTGCAGTCCCCAGCACCATGGCCAGGCTTATCTGGAACGTGGAATGCTTCCATTTACTTCTGTGTCACCGGGTATCTGGGTTTGCAGACTTAATTTTTCCCTTTAAATTAATTCTCTGATACAGAAAACAAAATCCTCTTGTTGTAGATGGTGACAAACGTCCTGATTTTTTTCCGTTGTGAGAACAAATAACCAAATTAGAATTTTCCTAGGATATTAATTCGATCTGGGAAGCATGACATCTTCATTCTGCTGCAGAAAAAAAAAAAGCTGTATTTATTTGTGTTACTTTTATTTGTGTTACTTCATTAGAGACTGATCCAGACCTGCAGGTTAATGCTCAAAGAATAGAACAATGCTTATTTCTCCAGCTTTGCTTTTTACAATGAGACTGTTACTGTGAGTGATGTGGAGCGAGAACTCAATTGTCAGGAACGCACCAGAGAATAACTTCTAGTCATTCTCAGTCCTTTTTATACCTCTTGATTTCTTTAAATAAAGGATCAAAAATTGGCACCTCGCGCATTCCTGTTGCTGTATTTAGTGCTGGAAAGTGTAAAAGGGAAAGAAAGGGAGATAAAATGTCATGGTGGTGAGCTGTGGGCAGTTTCCATCCCAATTAAATGGCTTTTGTCATGGAGAGATTAATTTAGGAGATATTTCTTAATTTTTGCCAAGCTTGCTGTTGGTATTGGCTTGTCCGAAGCCCAGAAAATCACTTTCCAAGTCCTTGAGAGAAACTCAAAAACCCAGAACTCTTTAAACCAAAAACCAACACAAGCCCCCTTGGATCTTTGGAGCTGCGTCTCCTAAAACCCAGAATTACCACCACGACAGGTTATTGAAGCTCACGGGCACCTGAGCCTGGGCAACGTGTACCTGGAGATAAATTTGGCGCTGTGTTGCATGATGTTGGAAGAACTGCAACGGGGGGGCTGAGGAATAACTGGGGCTAAAATGCTCGGTGGTGAAATGCCTGACGACTCCGCGGCCGCACGGGGAGCAACGACACGGGCTGGAGATGGATTTACAGAGTGGGAAATCAGGTCCCCCCCCCCGAAATCTGGCTGTGCCGTCCACAATTGCCAGCGCAGCAATATTTGGGGGTGATGTGTCACGACTGTCCAAACAAGCTTTAGAGTTTGGTATGCAGGGAGGCTCTGTGGCAATGCAAGGAGGGCTAACTCAGAGACACACTATGAATATGCAGCACCTGAACTTTACTCCTTGACTCGAGCTGGCGGTTCAGCATTTTTTATGTTTGTTTTTACATTTGCCTGGGTGGAAAAGCAGCTGCCTCCAGGAGCAGCAGTTACCTCCAGAGCCTCTTGGCCTGGATTTCCTAACAGGGATACAGGTGAGGGTGGATCTTTTTCCCTTCTGATGCACCAGGGGTGGGAGATTTGAGGGTATCCCAGTGCTGCACGTGGGACATTCTGTGCATCCTGCAGCTCTTCCCTAGGACATGGCATGCATCCTGCAGCTCTTCCCTAGGACATGGCACACATCCTTCAGCTCTTCCCTAGGACATGGCATGCATCCTGCAGCTCTTCCCTAGGACATGGCATGCATCCTGCAGCTCTTCCCTGTGCCAGGATTTACTGCATGGGAAGCATTTTATAGTCCCTTCTTTTGCTGTCCCTGCTGGCACAGCCCCCTGGACTCGCCCACCCTGCACCACACACCGAAACAGGAGCCACCTGAACGGCCTCAGGGGTTGAATGAGGGCATTAAACCGAGGCAGTTGCACGACTCACTTCATTTAAAACTTTTAAACTTAAGCATGTGGGTCTTTGTTTAGTCACTGAAGTCAAATGTTCCCATTTCCCAACCTGTTTCAAAGGGAAATTAAACATTTGGCATTGCTAACAATTTTGTCAGTCTGCAGACAGATATGGATTACTTAATATCCTTACATTGTAAAAACCTTCCATTTTAATAGAAACCTAGCTCAGGTTTCATTCCAGGCATTGATTAAATCAGCATGAATTTAAATAAATAAATAAACAAATTATTATATTTAATGAATAACAGCTACTACAGGTATCGGATGTAAAACAAGTAATCCTAAGCTTTACATGAATTTGTGTGACATTATGGCTTAAATTTACCTAAAACAGTCAAGATTTAGGAAATGCCGATCTTGTTTCAACTTAGCTTTTGTATTTGCCCCTTTTTCAGCCTTATTTCCTCGCTTTAACAAATGCCCCAACACAAGAAAAAAGTCTGTTAGTCATCCCACAGCGAAAAATACTGAGAACCTTGATCTCCCAGAATAAACTGTGGCCCTGTGTGACATCCAGGCTTTTTTATAATTGAATTTACCTCCAGAAATACTTATTGTAGGTCCCAGCAATTAGTGATAATGATAATGCAGTTTAAACCCCAGCATTTCTTTCTCTCCTTTTCTTTCTCTTCAGATAAGTAGCCCATTCCCATTGCTGGGATTTTTTGTATGCAAGGTATCACAGGTGACGACTCAGAATTATCTGCTAAAATTAATTCCATTAGGAATATATCCACCGGTTTGTTCTAAAGCAGCAATTTATCACATCTGAGCATAACACGCTGATAAATCTCCAAGCAGTGACAGAACAGATTTATTTCTGCGCGTTCCAACAGACCAATTTCTCTTTCCTGCACATTTTTGGGGCTCAGAGGGACGCGCCGTGTCTGATGTAGACGTGAAGTGTGGAAAAGCTCGCTGGATAATTAAGTGATAATAGTTCCATCTCACTGTTTTATGAGGCACTAACACAGTCCCCAAGTGGATAAACTCCGGAGCCGAAAGCCGGAGCCGGTTATTCCAACAGGGGAACTGGATCCTTGTCACTGCAACAGCAACGGGGCATTAGGGTGCTATAAATGCTTAATTAAATCAAATTTGGGGGGAGATTCCTGCACATGGCATGGAAAATAAATGCCACAGTTGGGGAATTAGGAGAAAGTGTCGACAGGGATGTGTGTGGGGTCGCTGCTCTTGGGGCGTTCGCAGTGGAATGGGATCCTTTCCACTCACCTGCCTGTGGGATCAGAGGGGATTTTTGAGGTGCAAAAGGAAAGCTGAGGAAAAGCACAGATAGTGTCAGGGCAGAGGGATGCTGACGTTATCCCCAGGGATGCAGGTGTTACCCCCAGGGACGCTGACATTATCCCCAGGGATGCTGGTGTTATCCCGAGGGATGCTGACGTTATGCTGATGTTATCCCCAAGGATGCTGATGCTATCCCCAGGGATGCTGATGTTATTCCCAGGGATGCTGATGTTATCCCGAGGGATGCTGACGTTATCCCCAGGGATGTAAGTGTTACCCCCAGGGATGCTGATGTTATCCCGAGGGACGCTGACATTATCCCCAGGGATGTTGATGTTATCCCCAGGAATGCTGACGTTATCCCCAGGGATGCTGATGCTATCCCCAGGGATGCTGATGTTATCCCCAGGGATGCTGACGTTATCCCCAGGGATGCAGGTGTTACCCCCAGGGACGCTGACGTTATCCCCAGGGATGCTGGTGTTATCCCGAGGGATGCTGACGTTATGCTGACGTTATCCGCAAGGATGCTGATGCTATCCCCAGGGATGCTGATGCTATCCCCAGGGATGCTGACGTTATCCCCAGGGATGCTGATGTTACCCCCAGGGACGCTGACGTTATCCCCAAGGATGCTGACGTTATCCCCAAGGATGCTGATGTTATCCCCAGGGATGCTGACGTTATCCCCAGGGATGCAGGTGTTACCCCCAGGGACGCTGATGTTATCCCCAGGGATGCTGGTGTTATCCCGAGGGATGCTGACGTTATGCTGACGTTATCCGCAAGGATGCTGATGCTATCCCCAGGGATGCTGATGCTATCCCCAGGGATGCTGACGTTATCCCCAGGGATGCTGATGTTACCCCCAGGGACGCTGACGTTATCCCCAAGGATGCTGACGTTATCCCCAAGGATGCTGATGTTATCCCCAGGGATGCTGACGTTATCCCCAGGGATGCAGGTGTTACCCCCAGGGACGCTGATGTTATCCCCAGGGATGCTGGTGTTATCCCGAGGGATGCTGACGTTATGCTGACGTTATCCGCAAGGATGCTGATGCTATCCCCAGGGATGCTGATGCTATCCCCAGGGATGCTGACGTTATCCCCAGGGATGCTGATGTTACCCCCAGGGACGCTGACGTTATCCCCAAGGATGCTGACGTTATCCCCAAGGATGCTGATGTTATCCCCAGGGATGCTGACGTTATCCCCAGGGATGCTGACATTATCCTCAGCTCCACTGTCGCCTTTCAATTTTTGAACTGCGGGATTAAGGCAGGAAAAAAAAAGCTGGATGAGTTGTAAAGCAAGAATCTGATGTCTGGGCCCCTGCTCCAGTATTGTTATCACAGTTTTCTCCATAACAGACAAATGGAAAGAACCTGCGCCTTGGAAGTCCTTGGGAAGTTTCCCACAAAGCCCAGTAGGACCTGGGTAAGCACCAACAGGCACAGGGTGGTGCCCGAGACAAATCCCCCTGACATCCAGCCCTGCAAGATAAGCCAAAATCTCTCATAAAGGCACTAATTTAATCAAAATATTTGGATGCAGAGGCACACTTTCACTAGCAACTGGATGGAGACCACTAATTTTGTTTGTATAAATGACCAAACGGGTGTCAAACTTCCATGGATTGAGTCAACACAACATCTTGAAACACCACTAGCTAATTCCTAATAAAATGTGGATTTTTTAGGATGTGCTACAGGTGGACTGATGGATGTTCCCTCCTTTTTGTGTCCCTTGTTCCTTCTGAAGGACTGTTGAGGCTTGAGGAGCTCTGAGAGCACACTGTGAGTCCCTTCCTGGAGCCCTCACGCCACTTTCTCTGGGCTGTAACTGCACCATGAAGAGCAACCAGAGCAGACATTCAGTGCTGGAAGGGACTGGGCTGTTCTCACATGACAGAATATCTCAGGTGGCTGATCCCAAACAGCTTCAGCAGATTCAAAGGAATTTGTTACACAGACCAGTTTCCGAATTTACACCACTTCTCAACTTGTGGTCCCATTGCCCTCTTGGCAAAATGAACCAGCTGATCTAATGAAGGGATAAAAGAACAGTTGCTTCACTTTATAAAATTATTATATAGTTTCTCAATGGAGAAAATGAGAGATCAAAGGCCACTTTTTCTTTTTTTTCTGAGGGGGTTTTTGTTGTTTGGATTTCATTTTATTTTTACATTTATTTTGCTTACAAAGGAATTAAATAACTGACAAGTAAAATGGAACCCTTTGTTGACAATCTTTCCTAGACCTTGGCCCCAAAACATTTAACGTTAAGATAAAACTGTGAAAACCAAAGTAAATATAACCACCCTCTTATTCCATAGCTCTTGTCATTTCCAAATATAGGTTCAACTTTCTCTTCTGCTCTTGTGCAGTCAAGCCTTTTCATCCTGGCCTTTTCAGTTGAGTTAATCAGTACTTTTTGTCAATGTTTTTTGTCCGATTTTCTGCATTTTCTCTTCTGCTTAATTGGAACCAAAATAGTTTGGATGGCTGAACTGAATGGAAGTAATTTTTGTCAATTCAGCATTGCATTGCTGCTGTGCTTCCACACTGAATGGGAGGTGTCAGAGTTCAAGCGTCTCATCCCTCCACTTTTCTCTTTTGGCCAAGAAAATCTTTCTCATTCTGTAGCTTTCCCAAAAGATTTTTGCTTAGCTGCTGTTTCGAGACGTATTTGCAATCTAGAAGCTGTTAGCACAAGCAAAGATGTAAATATTGTCCTGCTGGCAACCACTGACTCATTGAAATGGAAATGATTTATGCAAGAGCATCGTGTTTGGACCATTATGTGTGTCAGGAATGAGAAGCGAAAGTAATTTAAAAACAGGTGCTCTACGTTTGTTTGTTTTACAATGTCTTTTTGTCATTAAACTTATTTATATTCTGTATAACCTTTCTGATGCACAGAATGTAAAAGTGAGATACAACAGACAACACATGCAGGACTTTAACCACAACAGCTTCACAGAACCAAAGCAATCTCCTTCACTAAAGAGGATGGGGGTTGATATTTACTCTATTGAACCTGTTTAGAAAAAAAACAAAATTAAAATTGCTCTGATATTTGAGCTCTAAAAGTAATGCCCCAAAACTGGGCTCTTCCCAGGCTGAGCTTCCACCCTTGAGCAGCCACAGGATACAAATCATTCCTCCATTACTTGTATCATTGAATCAATTTTGAATTGGTCATTCCCCCCTCAGTGATTTGTACCATCCAATCCCTTTTGTATCGTTTGCATAAATAATTGGATCCCTCAGTGGAATTGGAGCCCTCGGGGAGAGCTGCAGGATGCAGGTGGTGCGTCCCCACCACACCAGGGGCTCCCCTCATCCCAGCAGTGCCCACGAGGCTGGAGCACTTTGAAGTGTGCCAACCCCTTGGTGTGAGCCTGGCATTTCCCTGCGAGCAAACCTGACTGAGCTGGTGCAGAAACCAGCGCAGAATGGAAGGCCAAGATTAATTTTTGCCTGCCTTTGATTTAGTAACCAAATTACATACGGCTGCGTTGAGATGAAGATGACGGGCAGAAGCGAGGAGAGGGTGAGAATAATCTTAACTTCAAGCTATTGAGATTCAGAGCAACAATTTCAAGTGGTGATTGAAGAAGAAACCTTAATAACGAGGCCCATTGTGCTGGTGCTGAGCCGTGGTGGCGAGAAGAGCGTTGTGCTCTCGAGTGGTCCTTCTGCAGAAGAGCCATCCAGTGCTGCAGCATCACCCTCTGCTGAGAGCTCCAATTCCTCCTGCGGAGCTGGGCCTTCACCCTCAGCCAAGAGGCACTCGGATGAACTCCTGAGCAACCATCCGAGCTGCTTCTCCAGCACAAACACAGGGATGGAGCAGAGTGAGCAAGCGCTGCATGAGGAAACTTCACTTTGGGAGGCTCTGCTGGAGCTGGGCCGGTTTCAGGTGGTGGGTTGTGTCAAGCGGAATTTGGACCAAAATTAATAATATCTGAAGAGATGTGGGTAGAAGATTGGAAAAAAAGGATTTAAAGTTGTTGTCACGGTGCTGTTTTGTGTAGTTCTGCAATATTGTCATCTGGAACTTCAGCAGCTTCCAGGAGCCAAAGGAGCTACAAGGGAGCTGGGGAGGGACTGACAGCAAGGGCAAGGAGTGATAAGAGAAGGGGGAATGGCTTCAAATTGAAAGAGAGAGGTGTTAGGTGGGATATTGGGAAGGAATTGCTGGCTGGGAGGGTGGGCAGGCCCTGGCACAGGGTGCCCAGAGAAGCTGGGGCTGCCCCTGGAGCCCTGGAAGCGTCCAAGGCCAGGTTGGACAGGGCTTGGAGCCACCTGGGACAGTGGAAGGCACCCCTGCCCATGGCAGGGGCTGGCACTGAATGATCTTTAAGGTCTCTTCCGACCCAAACCATTCTGAAATCCTATGAATTATTGAAGAACTCCAGACTAGAACGAGCATTTTCATCTCAAAGGGGTCAAATACCAATTCGGTCACTTTCTGGTGACACAAACACATTTTTTCTCAATACTAAGATGTATCAGAATGAAAATGTATTAGTCTTTTTTTAGAAGAAGTTATAATGTTTTTCACAATTTCAGAGCTTCAGTGCCTTAATGCTGCATGTGTCAAAACCAGTTGCACGATTTCTTTTATTTTAGAGCAAATATCCTTCAAAATGTACTTACTCATCCAGACTTCTGGTTTTGAATAAGAAAAAGCATAAACGAATCCTTAAAACACACCAATGAAATAAATTGAAGGTACTTCTTGTCTTGCAGATTTCAAAGTGACGTTCTGAAGGTACGGGAGTTATGCTGCTTCCCAAAAATATTCACAGAACCTGAATTTTTAATCCCCAGAGCGTCTCTCTGATGTTACCGGAGCTATACAGGGATGCAGGCCCAGGAATATCCAACCAGGAGAGACGTGCAAGGAGGATGGAGGTGGATGGCAGAGATTAAAGCCTGAGCAGTCTCTGCCATTACCATACGAGATGCTCAGCATTCCGTGCAGGGCAAGTGGTGGTTCCCAAGTGGCAGATGGCCCTTTTGGCACATCAGCATCGTTAGTCGGAGCTTCAGAAGGCACAAAGTGGGGCTGGGAGTCACTCTGCAAAATCAGCCCTCCTTCAGGATAGCACAATCCATGACTAAGGCGTCCACAGGACAGAAACCACACGAGGAACTGGTTGTTTTCTCCTGCAGAAGCTTCTCTGCACAAGTCCCATGGGAACCACTCTGCTGGGTCACCTTGGCCTGAGCGTTTGCTGAGGCTAATTGGGATGGGGCTGGCACGGCCACGCTCCCACCAAAGGTCCATCCATCCGTCACTGCAGAGCAGGGACACAGCTCTGCTCCTCTCTGCTCCATCCTCTGTGACAGGACAGACATTCTCAGCTATTCCACTGGATTTAAGAAGTCAAAAATGCTCTGAAAATGAATATTAATGAGCGATTATTGTTGCAGTAAAACAGATACTGGAGCAGGTTCAGAGGAACCTGTGAAGAGTGCGAGGGTTAATCTCGTTTCATATTCCTTTCCTATCAGAGGGGTGTTTTGGAAAAGCTGCTCTCCTGGTGCCTGTTTGGTGTTGGTGTCTCAGGTGTCTTTGTTGGAAATGTGATCTCCAGGATCAGATTCAGCTGGAGAGGAGAACACATGGACCAGCCTCCAGCAGCTCAGCCTTTGGCCAGTCTGCTCCCCTGCCCTTTGCCCCACGCAGCAAGGGAAAGAGAGATCTTAAAAATCCGAGAGGAAAAAACCCCAACTGATTTTGTTTACATTAAAATTCATGAACACAAGGTTTGGCCTTTAATCTCAAGAACAGTATTTGTGTGAAAGGACAGCTCCTCACCCACAGACCAGACCAGTTAAAAAAATTCAGTGATTACAGACACAAGAACAACCTTTTTTTGGAGCAAGTGAGAAGGTCTGATTGTCCAGCTCTCCCCTCGTTTTTCTCTCTTCTCAACTTCCCAGCCTCTTCTTATCACTCTCCCCAACACTATAAATCAATTTTGTGAAAAAAAAAAGATTAACCAGGACATGTCTGGCAATGATGCCGATGACATTTTCATGTTCATCTTCAGGCATTACTGCCATCATACAGCATATTCACAGCTCTGTCAGCAGGCTCATTTAATTCCTAATTGGTCTTTGAGAACAGAAAACCTACAAATATTAAAGCTAAAATAAAAAAAAAATAATAATAATAAAAAAAAGATGAAACTGGGCTCAAAGGTGTTATATTTGACTTGAGGGTGCTGGTAGAGAGACAAGATGAAATGTCAGGTGAATAATTCCGTATTTCAAAGGACAGCAAATTATTTGCAGGGGTGAGGAAGCAAGGCCAGGCTCTTTCTCGTACTTTGTGGGACAAATTTCCAATTTCCTGAGGCTGCGGGGAGCGTTTGCCCACGTTCCCTGAGGAACAAGGAAGGCCAGCGCAGGGGGAAGGTGGGGCATTGCCTCCCGTGGCAGAGACAAAACACCCCCCTTTTCTCCTCCATCGTTTCATAACCCCACGTTTTAGGTGTTGCCAAACGAAGGGCTCTGTCTCATCCAGGAGCAGGCGGGTCCAACCCAGCCCTGTCCAAACAGCAGCACCCCAGGGTTGGGTTTCCCATCCCAAACAACCTGCTCGCCGTGTCACCAAATGGCCAAAGAGGACGTGACTCCGCTCTGCAGCCTCAGGGCGCCTTTAGCACATGGCCAAGGCCGTTCATTTTCATCCCAGCACCACTTTGGATCCCCGACCTAATGGGGAATGACTGGCAGCCTTAATGATGAAACAACATTCCGAGCCGAGCGGACGACTCGCAATAACTGAGCGTGGCTCGTGGGACGGCTCTGGGAATCTTCAGTGTGAACAAAGAGAGTCCTGTGGTTTTCTCATTTAATTAAATTCAAACCTACAGGGACTGACAGTGCATGTCTCGGGCTTATGCCCTTTTTTTTTCTTTCTTTTTTTTTTTTTTTTTTTTGTTTTTTTGGGCTTAATTTCNGTTCTTTGGAGCTTAATGTCATTGTAAAGTAGTTTTTAATCAACAGGGAATCTCAACTGGAAGTGAAGCTGGCACCTGGTTACCTTTCTATAAGGATTTTTATTAATTGCGACACTAAGTACAGAGAAAATATCCGAGATGACACGGAGTAATGAGACATGGGATGGTACCACAGAGCTCAAAAGCACTTTATCACTGTTTCTTAGGGGTGACTTGCACTTGTGGTTGCCTGGAATTTTTTGCTGGAAGGGTTCACTTTCCCGTCGTTTTATTTTTGTAAGCCAAATTATTAAGGGGTATATTCCACACCAGAAAATTGGGATATTTTAGAAACACTTGGTTTCTAAAACATCCCTAACAATTGTCAGTTAAAGGGAAACTTCTCTAGTGCTGTTTTATGGGGAAACACTAGTTCTGTGCACTGGAACAGGCTGTAAATATAGATATAGACACAGATATAAACATACAGATAAAAAAGTACCTGCACCACGTGAGCCAGTATTTCTTAGGGCCATTTTATGCTGAGCTATTTCTGAACTGCTCCTGACCAGAATCCACACAGCATTACAGCACATGGAGTGAAATTAGTCATGTTGCCTTAACACAACATCAGTCAGGAACGGTGCTAATTGCTAAATCCAGGACCTTTGAAGTTTAGCATTTCTAGGCACAGGAAGCCAGCACGGGATTGTTTAATTTAACACAATTCTTTTTAATGTAGGGAAAACCTCCAAAAATATCTCCCAAACACAAATTTGGTTCTCAATCCCCAGTGTGCACAGGGATGCTCGTTAGAAATCTGGACAAGATGCTAATGAGCACCTGACTGTTTCCACTCCCTGTGCTGTCCCCTCTATCAACTGCTATTTACTAATTACCCAGCTCACGGTCATAGAATGGTTCAGACTGGAAGGGACCTTAAAGATCATCTTGTTCCACCTCCTGCCATGGGCAGGGACATCTTCCACCAGTCCAGGTGGCTCCAAGCCCCATCCAACCTGGCCTTGGACACTTCCAGGGACCCAGGGGCAGCCACAGCTCCTCTGGGCACCCTGTGCCAGGGCATGCCCACCCTCCTAAGGAAGGATTTTTTTCCTAATATCCCATTTAACTCTGCCCTTTTTCAGTTTAAAGCCATTTCCCCTTGTCCTGTCCACGCCCTGGTCAAAAGTCCTTGAGCAGATTTTTCCAGTCAGACCTGCTGTGGTAAGAGGAAAAAAAAAAAAAAATCAAAATAAAGGGCTATTCCCTGTCCTCCTGTTCCTCTGAAAATCACAGAAAATTCCTAATGGCAATCCCAGGGAAACACAGGACTGGTGATCCCGAGAGACATCAAGAACAACAACTGGAACAGAGTGACAACAGCTGGACAGAGCAGGAGTAAATGGGGAGGAGAAGGGGGAATTTGTGGCTGGTGAAAGGATGGAGGTACGGACAGAAAGGGGAGAGGGAGAAGGGAAGGGGGCCACGCCGTGCTCTGCAGAGCTGTAATTGCAACACTTCAAAGGCACTTTCAAAAAACACAGGGAAAAACCTCTGTACAGGCACACAGTGAAACAACCCTCCACAAAATTATAGAAAGGCCTCATTAGAGGCAACTGGAGCAAAGGAGCAGCCGACATTTACCTCCTGTGAGACAGGAACCAGGCAACTCATCATTCCTGGCGTTTATTTGTTTGGAAAATAGCTGGGACGTGGCTGCCTCTGGACATCACCCCCCATGGCAGGTGCACAGACATCGAGGTTTCCTGATGTCAGACTGTCAGGAAAACATCATCCTTCCTCCTCCCATTCCTCCTGCTCCCTTCTTCCCCCCATTCCTCCTGCAAGCCAGAGGCTGCGAGCTCCAGCATCCAACTGGGAAGCAGAGATCTGGTTATAAACAAGATAAAAGGAAGGTTTAAACCTTTATTTTTTTATAAACCCTATATCCTGGTGCTTCTTTAACTTGTTAAAGAAGACATTGGGCTCCCTCTTTCCATGCCCTTGTTTTGCTCCCAGCTTTATCCAGCAGAGCCCCTGTGGTTGCTGCTCAGGCTGGACTGCTGAGAGACAAACCCCCAATTTGTAGTTCCTTGGGTGTCCAAGCACCCCGAGGTGGCTGCGTTTGGGCAGCTCTGCACAGACCCCCGAGGGGACGTGCGAGTGGCCCACGTTAGGAAATCCTGCTCTGTGTGTTGGAAAGAACATGGAATTTATGTCGACAAAAAACCCTCTCAAAATGCTTCTTTTTTCTGCTGGAGGGACCAACATAAACTTGCACTGCGGATGCTTAAACAGATATTCTACAAGCCAAAGGAGGGACTACAGCACCTCCAGGGCAACACCAAGAATTATAAGATTAAAATATTCTAGAATCACCTGCAAGCATAAAATCATATCATAAAAGGGTTCCCCCCCCCCTCCATTTATTTAGGAGTAACAACCTCATTTTGAAGAATATGCCATTAATAGCAATTAATACTAAAAAATTAAGAATTAGATGCAATGTTTAGTGACTAAATTACAGAGTAATGAGAATTGTACCAAATGAAGGTGGCAAGATACAGTGGAAAAAATAGTATATTATATTGCAATGAAAGGTGATGTCAAAGAGCAAGAAACCACGTGATGTGATTTAAAATCCCACGAGGAGCTTCGCAGGCCAAGGAATGCTCGAATGGAGCGTTTCTGTGTGAGCTGAGGCTCTTTCCATCCACATTCTCTATTTTTGGCTTAACACATAAATCAGTGTCACAACTGACAGAGAAAATGATGCACGCTCCAAGCAAAACATAAAATCACCTCTTTAGGGGCTATCTGCTTCTTAGATATTGTTTTAGAAAACATAAAATAAAATAGAACAGCCGTTTTGACCTGCGTACAAATTTCACAGAGAATCACCAGAGACCCCAAGAAATAATCTAATTATTAACAGTACATCATGGCTGTTCACTTACATCTGAAGACTTTCAGGGTTTTTTTTTTATAATTTTTAACATGACCAATATCAGGGACAATAAAGTTTCCTATGCAGAACAAATTAGGATTTTAAAAATGCAACTTAAAAATCAGGTCCTGCTTAGAAGACAGCTGGTTGTATTTAATATCAGGCCTTCTCATGTCCATCTTATGGCAAGAGTTGGAGCTGACAAAATCAAAGCTTAATGCCCAGGAAGAATGGCTGGAGAAGGCTTGGAAGGCACAATTCCAGGAATAATGTACACACCCAGTTCCACCCTGGCAGTTGACTTCAAAGTGCAGTTGCTGAAAATCCACCCAGCAATCTGAATATCTTGCTGTAAATTTAACATTTGCTTTTAAACGCTACTCTGGATAAATGGAAGCTGTGTTTGCTACCTCAAAAATAGGAGTTTCCACCACATCCAGATTTTTCCAGGTCTTCTGAAGTGAGCAGATTGATAGACAGCTTTTTCACTTTTTTTTCCGAGGCACAAAACAGCAATAAATAAAACTGCTATTTTTCCTATTATAGCAAATTCAAGGTTTCATAACGTCAATTTGAAGGAATTAATAAAAAAAAAAGAAATCTAGTACTCAAACACTATAAGTAAGAACATGCTGCTATTTTCAAAATTATTCCCGTTATAAATCGATGCCAATTAAACCTCAATATGTGAGTTAATTTCAGAAACAAGAACAAGTCACTTCCCATTGCTTGCTGGTGCATGTACACAATTCTTCTCGCCGCAGTTAATTTGTAATTACTGTGAGGTTGGGAGCACTCTGAAGGTAAGAGGCAGTGGCAGCTTCGTACATCTTTGTAAACACCTTTTTCCAGGTGCAGCATCTGTTGCTAAGCCTTAAATACGTGCCTATTTTCAGGCGATGTTTCCTGGTGCTTTGCAAGGCTTTATTTTATTTTTTTCCCCATGTTTCAGTTGTCTCCCATTATTTAAAATCTCAGATGATTGCATTGCTACTCCTGCAGCTCCAGCGGATGCAAAAGCGACGTGTTTCTCCTTGCAAACGGCCTCTTCTCCCCCCAAACCTCTCAAAGGGACAAGTTGTGCTGCTGGTTTGGCTCTTAGAGAAATAAATAAATAAAGCGACAGGACCTTACAATCTGATCATTAGCATTTAATTGCCTTAAAATGTATTTTCCTTCCTAGAGCGAATGCAAAAGTCTATTCTGTAATGAATAACAAAAGAAGTGTAATGGAAGTACAAGCGAGGAAGGAGTTTCCAGAGACAGTCGGTATCTACAGCAGAGATCTACTCGATTCAGCAGCTAATTGCTAATTCAGTGTCTAATTGCTCGGTATCACATTATGCACTTGTCTGACTTGCAGCAGCCGTTCAAATGGCTTTCGGAGGGGCTCCTTAATGGCCCAGCTCCCTTCCTCACGCTGCACTAAGTGTAATTATTCCAGATGCCATCTGGAATGTTGGAGGGACACGAGAAGCCCCCCACCACCCGCCCAGCCCTACCCCAGGGCGCCAAATACATCACCCTGTTGTCACCTGGCCAGGATGGCACAGGGCAAGGCCACCCTTCAGTCCCTCCTTGGTGGCAGCATCTCCCCGACACCGCCCATGACCCGCTGCTGCTCTCAGGTGAAACTTGAATAAGGGCTATTTTCCCTCTATTATTGCCTGTAGAACATCCTGTCCTCATTAAAAAAAACCAAAAAACCAACTGCTGTGCAAGATCCAGGTTCACACTGGTCAGCCAATTTAGATTATAAATCAGTTATGCTAAAGCGTTCCAAAACTTTGGGACATAACGGGGAGTTTTGGGGCTGCTTCAAGGAGAACTGAGCGACTTCCTACGAGCAGGGAACATTTTCAAGGTTCCACCTGCCAAATATGAGACAATATTCAAAAGGAGCACAAACCACAAGCATTGCAGGTAAAGGCAGGCAAGAAACACTCCCACCTTGCTGAGCATCAGCGTGTTTAGGTATATCTGGTACTCTTGGTGTAGCAATTTATGCTACAGCGGCCCCTGCACAGAAACAGCATTTTATATCCAATTTAAAAACATGAACGCCCAGTCCTTACCCCAGAGCTTAAAGACAATTTACAGAAGTAGGGCACTATGAAGTATTGCCACAATAAACTGGTGTTTCACTTCCCTTTTACAGCAAAAATTAGGGGAACACTGCAACTGTTGTCAAGCCTTAAAATATGTTTGCAATAAAATAGAAGCCATTGGCTTTCTTTAATTTCAATGGCTTTCTTCATTATTCAAAAGCCTCTTTAAATCTTTCATAGATTCAGATGTGATTTTTTTTTTTTAAGGAAATACATAATCCTTCAGCAATTAATCTGAGTCTCTGGTTACTGAAATAGTTGGGCATTGGTGGTCTCATGGAAGGAGAAAGCATTTTAAGTACTCAAAATTTTCTTATTGGTTCCTATATGTTGGTAGGAGTCTGAATGTATTATAGAATGTTTTTCTGGTAATGTTCTTCAAGACAAAAAAAATGAAGAAACACCTCCTAATTAGTCACTGTGAATTAATTTGAGATCTATCCTGGTGGCCGGAGATTTACTTGTACTTAGACATGGTACGTTCATGTTCATAGAAACTTACTGTTCAACCACATAAAACTTCTTCAGTCAAGAGGGAGGATTCAGGACATGATGAGTTAATAGAGACCAGAGGAACTGGTTGTTTGCAGTGAATGAAAGGAATTAACTAGATGTTAAATAGTAAGTAAATACAACAGGTTAGCATCTCTTCCCCTCCACAAGAGAGACACAAAGTAGCTCTAAAAAGTCCAAGCTAGACTATTTTAATTAACACTAAGCAGCACTTCACTGCATGATTAGCCCCTCAGAAAGCGACAGAAATACCAGAGGATTAATGTAAAGGCACGAGATCGTCGGAATTCAAATCCTTAGACCCTTTGAGGAAGAGCACCCTGGATTTCGGAAGTCTGGGTTTGCTGCTTTGGGAACACCACGGGCACCAGATGATGGCCGGACCTGGAAAGAAATGGCTCTAATTGGCACAAAAACCAGCGAGTGCAGCTACAGATTCAACTGCTGCTTTTTGTACCATGATAAGGGATGGACAGAAAGGATTTTCAAGCTGTGCGAACTAAAATAATGGAGAGATTGAGGAGTGTGAGAAGGGCTTTAGTTGGAAGAAGCTGTAACCCCTTCAGCTCGCACCGGTCGCTCTGCAGGGACAAGGGGAGATGTCTCCTCCATGGTCTGCAAACCCTGAGCTGAAGGCTCTGCGGGCAAACAGGCAATTCAAGTCTACCCATTGACAAGAACAGCTTTGAAGTGATCCTGGCGTGGGGTGGTTGGTCACATCTTTGTGTGAAGCACTTGAGAGAATCAACTTTAAACAGATGGAGCAGGGAAAAAAAATAAAGGAAATTAATAATAATAATAAAAAAAGAGCATAGGAGTTGACAGATATTTGGATTTTAGTGCAGCCGTTGATGCCGTCTCATGAAATCTTAATTGAGAAATTAATTCAAGTCCGCTTGGCTGGAGACAATCGTGTGTGGATTGAATACTGGCTAAAAGACAAATGAAAAAAATTACAATATACGGCTGTGCAACAACATGGTTGGAAATGTCCAGTGGGGTAACACACACTGATTGTTAGTCTGGGTTTACTTTGTATTTCATTAATGATTTAGAAAAAGGACATAATTAAGATCTTAATTAAACACACAGATTATGCTCATTCTAGAATATTTGAAATGTCAATAAGGGGAGTGAAATAAAAAGGGACTGGCCAAAATAGTTCCATCAAGAGAGTCAAATTATTTTGCTGCAAAAAACAAACCCAACAGAACACATAGAACCAATCAGAGGGTGGACCATTAACACAAACAACGTAGGAAATGGAGCAGTAATAACGGATAAGTGTTGGAAGATGTTACAGGAAATATAAAAATGAAACCTCAGGTTAGGATGTGGCACCCTGTGGACTCCCAAGGATTTTGGCCATGGATGGCAGGCACAAAGCAGGAATTATCTGCAACCTCCTCCTGGCCACCACACACAACTGTGAGAAATGCTCTCCCAGAAAGGTGTTGCTTTGGAAGGAAATCAGAGACGGGACAGAATAAAAAATTAAGAGGTTTTGTGAGAACTGAAGCGGGAAGAAAAATGAAGAGAATTAAGCAGCTACAATTTGGCCAAATAGGGAATAAGCAGGAACACAATAACAGCTTTCAAGTGTCTGAGGACATAAGCTTGGAGAAAGGATAATAATTATTCACTCTGTTATATGGCAGAAGAATTTTAACAGGTGAAGGGAATGTATTATAAGGGATGAAAGACATTTGATGTAAACACCAGGAAATGCAGAATATTAAACTGTTGAATAATAGAAGAGATGGAAGTCCTGTGATCTGGGATTTCTAAAAATCAGATTGAATGCCAGCTATTGAAATGCAGAGAGCAATCTTGCCTATTCCCCAGGACGCCATGAAATACATCTGCCTTAAAAAGATCCCTATCTCCTCCCAGCCCCTTCCTGGGCAACTTCCATATGTTTTAAAGCTGCACCAGGAGGCGCAGAAATAGCAGAGGATAAATTGGTCTTAAAAGTGAATAAACACTCTTCATATCTTTTGATGGTGTAATATTCTCTCTCCTTTCACCCCTCTCCGACTGAGATTACAGCCTTTTCTCAAACGTAGTATTCAAGTCAGTATCTTCAAACTGTTTTGCTCCACCCAGAGTAGAGAAAAAAAAAAAAGGATTTTCTGGGATGGGAAATGGAGATATTTGTAGCAATAACCCCAAGATTTGTTAGCACAGGACCTTTTTTACCATGATTTGCCTTAGACAGAAATGCTGCCTGCAGGTGGGGCAAGACTTGTTTGCAGGAGCTTTTCCTCTCTGGCCACGTGGTTTTCTTAGGTCTCTACAATCTAAAATTACTGACAACACTGAAGACCATTAGTAAATTTGTTTATTTGCACGTGTCCACTCATCTGCATGGCAAAGAGCTCGACTCAAAAATATTAAGCAAAGAGAAAGACGTAAAAAGCCTCCTCTGGTTCCGTAACACAGTTCACAACAGGGGAGGGGGCTCTTTCTAGTCAGCAATTTCTGCCTTTTCCCACCCTCTGTGTTTTGGTTCCCAGCCCTTTACCAAACGTAGGAAGCAAAGACAAATTTCAGACAATAAGGAAGGAAGGAAGCTTTTGTTTTCCTTGCAGCGTGAGAAAGGCAATTTAACATACGGCTAAATATTTGTAAACTTGGGAAATGTCAGTTCTTATTTGGCATAAACGGTCCCAGGTTTATTCATTTTGATCTCAGCATGACTGTTTACACTGCTGGAGGATCCACACCGCTTACATTTCGGGATGTGCTGAAGTCCAGCCCTTCACTCACACTAGAACCAGTTTCAATGATCAATAGCACACTCGGGCACCATTAAACCACTGCTTTTAGACTTTTCACACTACTACAGCCTATGGTAAAGCCCATTGAAAAGCAGTTTCTGGCCATTTCTGTCTTGATTTGCTACTAATGTACAGTAAATTGGGGGTTAAAGAAGCGCCAGGGGAGGTTTGCCAAGTCCGAGTGTAAATCACATGTATTTTATTATAGACAAACACGTTTTGTACATCTGCAATGTCATATATTTACACTTCGAAAATCAGCACATCCTGCACTGCAGAAACAAGGATCACGGACAACAGGCTGAATATAAAATAGAAATATAGCAGGCTTTGTTGGCACTGAGCTGCAAGAAGGAGCAAGGATGGAGGGAAAAGCAGGACAGAAGAAGAGAAAGCAGGGAAGAGGTGGCATCTGAACAGGGATAATCGGTGAGACCATCATGGAACAGCCTGTGATTTCCAAACTGATCATGAAGAGAGGAAATATTCAGAAAATAGAAGGTAGGACATCTGGAAATTATATTTTATAGAGAATAAATTATAAAACTGAACGCATTTTGTTGATCCGAGCACGATTTAGGAGATGACATCCTTGAAGTCAAGGAAGCACTGATGTGAAAAATCATGTAAAAATAAGTTATTAAACCCAGTAACTGTTCTGATCCTTACACAAACTATGACAACATCGCTGCCAGCAGTGCAGTCTTGCTAATATGTGAGTCAGACGGAGTTCATAGTGGGGGTTTCTGTCTGGCAGTTTATCCCCAGGTAAATTCAACCTGTGCTCTGGTTTGCACTTGCCTGAAAACACATTCAGAATCAACCCCAGCTCAGACTCAAATGAAATTCAGTCTTAGGTATATGTACAAACTATAACTACCTGGAATGAAATAGATAAAGGCTGTTTAAAGCAAAGAATTAACTTAAAATTAAAGGAAAAGCAATACATAAACCACAGAGTGTAAAATGTCTTGACATTCCTGAAAAACCAAGATGCTGTGTTTCTAAACCCTTGCATTTTGAACTTAGAAACATGAATATGTTTTATTCCTTGCCAGGTTTCTTCTTCTACTTGGAAAACATTTATTCAGCTCCTTGTTTACACTGAATTTAGAATTAATGTGACTGTTCTGGTTGAGCAAAAACAACCTTGACTTGTATTAGGCACAATTTTATCATGCCAAGATATCTTGTGTAAAAACATAGCACGAACACAGTTCTCAGAATTACGTTAGTTAATAATTACTGTATAAACAGGTCAAGGATCAAAAGAGACAGTAAATTCTTGTGAAGTGTGTATAAATTATATTTCCAAATCCCAATTCTGAAAGCCAGAGCTGTCTTGATGTGCATAGAAGAAGTCTAACATCCAGATGTGACATACCATGGCCTTGGTAAACATTTGTCACAGAATAATAATCAAAATAATAACACAGGCAGTTTATTTGTGTAACATAATACCCTGTTGGCATTAGTGCAGTATTTCTTAGGTACAACAACATTTGCTGAAAAGTGACACAAACCAAACCACATTTTCTTACATACCATGGAAATAAACAAAAACTCCATGTGAGATACTCCAGTCCAGTTTCCTGATGAGTTCCTCAACCTAAAAGCCATTTCCCCAGTCCAGCTTTCCTTCAAGAGCCTGCTCATACACTGTGCCCATCAGCTTCCCCCAGGACCTCCTTTGGGGTCCCACAGCTCTTTTCAGCAAGGCAGCACCAAAAACTGGCTGTGCATCTGTAATTTTACATCTCAAATACACGTACCTTTCAATAAAACACCCTGAGCGGGTTCACTGGCCCCAAGGAGAGAAGGTGAGGTGTGGGCACGGGCAGAGCCTGAGCAGAGGAACTGGTTTGGATGCAATGGGGGAAAGAGCTGCCTGCTGTCATCGGGAGCCTCAGAACAACAGGGACCAACAAAGACCTGGTGGCACAGATTTAAAATGTGCTGGTGACACCTGGAACACCCACCCAGGTCCCAGAACCCACCTCCTTCCAAAGGCCCACAGTGTGTGTCACCCACACCACCCCAATTTCTGGTGGGACTGTTGTCAGCTGTTACCAGTTAATCATTAGCATTGACCTAAGGAGCTAATCATGGTGCTGGCCTGGCAGTGCCACATATTTGTGTTTTACCCCTGAATGAATCACAAAATCACAGACAATTTGGGTCAGAAGGGTCCTTAATACTCATCTTGTTCCACCCCCTGCCATGGGCAGGGACACCTTCCACTATCCCAAGGTGCTCCAAGCCCTGCCCAGCCTGGCCTTGGACACTTCCTGAGTGGTTTCACTCTCTCTGTAGCTTAGGACATGGTCACCTTTGAACCTTTTAAAATGTTTATTGTTTTATTACATGGAAACAAGAGCATAACACCACCAGACTTCAGCTGGGAATGATCATGGAAGCAGCTGGAGTCAGACAATTGTTATTTCCAGTTCTTTCCAGCTGAACCTCCTGGTGTTGTTTTAGCTGGCCAAACCTCAGGACAGGAATGGCTCAGACTCACGATTTTGTAATGCAGGTGGCAAACACATGCAGGACTGAGAAGACAGTCAAGTGACAACAGGAGAGTGACCACATTGCAGATTTGCTGAGGACTGAATAGTGGAGTTTCTGCAGCTTGAATTATTTTTCAGATGTTTCCTTTCTGCAGCAAAATTTGGGGGGGTTTATATTCAATTAAGATGTTCCCAGAAAATACTACGATAAAACCGCTAACTAAACCAAGCAAAAAACCACAACAAAACCAATACTTCTCTTTCACTTCAAAAAACTGGGATTGGGAAAAAAAAGTTCAATGCCCCTTCTCACTGACCTGATGTCCCACACTCATACAGCCAAGAAACACCATGGGAATTGAGTAACTGAGTTGGATGTCTCCATCAATGTTATACTAGATTTTAATGCTTCTTTATTTCTAATGTAAGCAATGTGGAATCTAAATTCCACTTGAAAATGACAAATCCAGCCTGTGAATTAAAACTGCAGTTACAGAAAACAAATAAATGTACGTGTATTTCTTTTGGGGCTTGGGAAGGATCTCAAAACAACCGAAAAACCTCCAGTCCTATCATCGGCGACTATAAAAACATGCAATAAGAGGGAAAGGTCTCAGCAAAGTGGGAAAAGCACAGAGGAGTAAACACAGCCGAGCAGAAACGTGTGTGGTTCATTCAGTTGTTTGCCAAGGCGCCGTTACTTCAGTACATGATTTACAGATAAAAAAGAGCCTGGTTTGGAGTCATGTGGTGCCGTTGGCTCCTGGACCTCCTGCTTATCTCACAGGTTAACCAGCAAGTGTGGGTAGAAGTAGCTGGGCTACTGTGGTGGTTGGCTCTTGGCTCTTTCATTCAAAGGCTGAAGCAGCCAGGCGGGGAAAATCGCCTTTCAAGGTTGGTCTTTTCTGCTTCTTTTTCGGATCCGTGAGTGTTAAAAGCGGGCGAGGTGGAAGTGCTGGTGGGATCAGACAGGCAGGTTGGAGTAAATAAACAAAGACCTGCTGGTTTCTGCGTTAATTCGGTGCCACCCCCGCGGCTCTGACATTTCCGTGGGCAAAAGGAGCTGGAGCTGCCAGCTCCCCATCCAGGGGCTCCGGAGCCGCCGTGTCCTTTCATCCTGAACTCTGGACTGGCCCCTCGGAGGCTGCTGGTCCTTCAGGGTTTGCCTCTGGCACCAAACCAGAACAGCCGGAGGGCGTTCAAAGCCCTGGTGAGCAGTGCCAATGTGGGAAGGGGAAGGGAACTGCCCCCAGAGCCCGGGGCACGCTGCTAGACATGCCCTGCCCAGGGCTTTGAGCTGCCCGCAGAGCGTGGACTGAAGGTGTCGAGCAGGAAAAAGGGGGAGGTCGTCCTCTGTGGGAACACCAAAATGGAATTAACGGGTTGCTGATGGCTAAAATATCGCAGTGTCGGGCCTTTCTGTGCTCTTTGTTGTTTAAAATGCAAAATGTAGGAAGGAATCGTAAATCGTAGAAAGGAATCATAATTCACAGAAAGGAATGAAAGGTTGGAAGGGACCTTAATGACCATCTAGTTCCAGTTCCCTGCCATGGGCAGGGGTGACACCCCTGAGGTTGCTCAGGGTCCCATACGCTCTAGAGGATGGATAAGCACTTACATGCATTGTAATACTTTATTGTTATATTTTACTGCTGAAAGATCTCCTCTTAGACAACCACCAGAAGGACATACAGACACCTCTGGGTCACGCTGGGGGACGCTGAGAGGACCTACAATGCGTGCAGAAGTATGGAAAGGCACGGGGATGGTTTGCACCCAGCTTGTGTGGGGTCACCCCTGTGCAAAGGGGAGTGGTGTAGGAACGAGCAGGGCGGCAGAGGAGGAAAATGAAATCATCTAAATCTACCCTGGTCAAAAATAATTCATGTCAGCCTTAGAAATGCACAGGAATATTGGAGGGAGAATTAGCATTAGGTGGTGAAAACTGAATGAGGTAAAATGAGGCATCAGTGCAGAAGGAAACTGGCTGTCTTCTGTTCTCTTTAAAGTGTTAGTGGGACATCAAGGGGGGATTCAAATGTTTTAAATGTCAGCTGCTTGCATCCCCTCCATCCCACTGGGAGCTTTCCAGTCATCAAAAATCCAGCCAAAATAAGGGTACTCCCACCTGGGCTGCAGTTTGCAGCTCTTCCTCCTGAGCTGATCGTGCTGGCAGGTGCCTGCAAAGCGTGTTAGGAACACTTCCAATGGAGCACACGCTTCTGGGCTGATTTCCTGCTCCTCCCCCGGCACAGAAGGGATGGCAAAGAGCTGGATGCACCAAACGTGTCTTTCTTTGCGCTGCAGTTGTGCCATGAGGTCAGCAAAGCTCAGGCTCTGAGATCTGCCTTCACTTTGTGGTGCCTTTCCAACGTGCTCTTTGCTTGTACTGGGAAGGTTCTGAGCTTTTACGGCTGGGGAAGACCCTCAGAGGTTGTTTGCAGCTAATCCTTGGTCCCAGCTCAACAAAACTCTGCTGATATCCCAGAGCTAAAAATTCCCGTTGTTAATACACCATGCCTAATTGCTCTGAGTGGCTATTCCTTCTTCTCCAGCTTCCTCAGGACTCATGAGTTGTGCTCAGTTTTCCCTTCTCCCTTCCCTTCCCTCTCCCAGCCACCCCCAAGGGCTCCTGCGGCACCCAGGGCTGGGCTGTGGCACAATTAAGTTAATCATTAGCAGTGACAGCCCTGAGGCTGGTGCTGCAGGTAACCTGACCGATCAACACGTGTGATGCCACACCAGTGGGCACTTAAATCTTTGCAGTTGGTAGAGTTGCTGCTGGACAGGCAGAATCTGTGCCCGGGTCTTCGGATTCTGGTCAGTGTCCCATTGCTCCTCAGCTTCTCACCTTTAGCATAAACATCTCTGCACTTTGCCATGACCAGCACACTTTTTTAGTGAGCAAGAGCAGTAAATTATTGCATTTCTAAGAATCCTTAAAAATGAAGTTCCCAGGCTTTCCCAGCTGTATAACCCTTAGAAAGGCTCCTCTTCCCTTTCTACACCTGCTTTTCTCTGGCAGAAGCGTGACTGTTGCACAGCAATTTTCTTTCCATGTTTTTAAAGTGGCTGATTTTAATTTGGATGTATTTTCCCCTGAAAATCCTTTCGGTCAACATGGAATTACAGAAAGCAGCTTTCTGAAGAGAAAATACATCTGAAGAAGTTTCCCCCGAGAGGGGTGTGTGCACTGGAGCGTGCGGGCGCGTGCTCTGGACAGGGAATACATTTGGTCCCTGCCTGGAACAAATCGGTTCATTCCTCTCTTGCAGAGGTGCAAAGCTGAGAGAAAAGAAGGAAATCTGACAGAATGGTGGGGAAAAAAGAGTCTGGATACCCAGTTCCTCCTCTCTCACTGCAAAGAGCCTTTATTAGCACACCATCTAGTGATGGGACAAATGAAGTCTTGATATTCCCTCCAGGGCATCCCACTTTCCCTGTAAGTGGTTTATCTCCTCTGCTTCTTTATCCCCGTTCCCAGAGTTTCTCCCATTCAAGAAATGGCCTTCTCTCATTTCTCCGCCCCAAAAACAGAGCTGCAAAGTAAATGGGGTGGATGAGGCCACGGGGCAAACCTGTACACCAAGGGAGGAAGGTAGGAGCACTGACTCTGGACACTCCAGCGGACCTTTGTTTCTGTGCAGAATATTTTTCCAAAAGTATTTATTTTGTTTAAGTCTTGGCACCATCACTCTTGATGCTCTGCACTCCACCGGCCTGACCTTGAAGAAATAAAATGAAACAAAACAATGAGGTTTATTTCTGATCCTTCCACATCAAGAGTGATGCTCTCAAACAGGGACAAGGTTTATTTGGATGCTGGGGGGAAATGAAACATTTTTTTATTCCCCAAAAACCCTGACAGACTGAAACAGATTGGCTTGGCTTAGAAATATGGTGCAGCTAATGCAGATGTTTCCTTCCTATAAATCGAACCATAAAGAATCATCCAGGAGAGGGAGACTGTAAGAAGAAATATAAAATTCATAATGAAATTTTATTATACATCTGTCTGGAAAAGGGAGGAAGATTCTTAATCATTAGTGACTGAGATTGTCAAATGTTCTTCCATTAGGAGCAAAGTGGACAAGAAACTGTAAGATTATTCTTAATCAAGCAATGAGTGAAATAGCAAATAATGATTTTTTATAACAGTAGAGATCTGGACATGATACAAGAAGTCTTAAGGTATTGCATGATGAAAAAAAACCCTGATTTTTGTTAAAACATGGTCAGAAACAACAAGGTAGGCAGAAGCTGTCAGCGTGCTCCAGCAAACACATGTTTGGGGGTTTGTTATGGTTAGCACACAGATTTTTGGATCAGATTTCCTCAACCCCGTGGCCATGGCAGACCATCAGCTCTGGGGACACTGCCCAGCTCAAAGACTTCTTCTGGGTTTCTGGTCAAAAAGGAGCAGAATCCTGTGTAAAATTGTCTTTTATTTTTTTATTTTTTTTTACACTTCTTAGCTCTTGTTGCCTAGAAGACAATTGTGTTTGCTTCTTCTGAATGTTTGCTGTGTTTTCTGTGTCGTGACTGAAACTGAATCCAAAATCCAGAGGATGTGTGATAACAGCAAACTTTTTAATTGGGCTTTATCTTTTTTTGCTGGCAGTCACTTGAAGCACATTAACCACTTTTGGCTTTTTTTTGAAGAGTAACCAGACATTTTTATTGCTTTGCTGAGATCTAATTTTTTTTTTTTTAAGAGTTAAACAACCATCTCTGGATCCATTAGTGTCTGTATTGGTGGATTCATGAAACTTCCTTTACTATTTTTCCAGGTGGCTGCATTTACTGGAAAATGAGCTGTGTGTATATATATATTTCTATATAAATATATATATTTACTTCTATGCTGAATAGCTGCATACACTCATGGTATCACTTAAACCTTGAAGGCTTTACTTTTTATTTAAAGATTCTTTTTGATGCTTCATGCCATTCATTCAGATACAATAGCAACGTTTTCCACAGCAGCAGCACGGTTCCCACATGGAAAAAATATGTTTTATCTGCCTTGCCGAGCTTCAGACTCACAGAATGTTTGAGAGAAAAATTGCCTTTGTTGTGATTTATGAGCAATCACAAGCAATACAGATTGGCCCCTTGGGAGGTTTCTACTGAAGTGGAACCACGTGGAGGTTGAGCTTCCTCCGTGGGGTGCCCCGAGGGTCTGGTGGGTGCTGTTCCACCCCGAGGCACAGCAGCCTGAGCTAAGGCAAGCACGAGGATTTATTGCAGTGCAGGAGTGTAGGATATCTGCTGAGTAAGCCAGGACTTTTTGCATTATGCCAGGGATTTAAAGGGACAAAAACATCAGTCCTGCCATCAAATCTCGGGGCACTCTGTATTAACCTCCCTGTATGTCAGGAATTAGATCTTTTTTCTCCTTTGTTTTCTCTATCTCATGAATAGTCCTTAATCCATGGCAGAAATTTACCTTTTAGCCTGTAGTTTTCAAATTTCTGTGATAGGCTTTGGTGATGGATTGGGTCATAAGCCTTCTAAAACTACCATGGAATGATCTCCTTAGGTTGGCTTTTATTCTGTGAACTCTTCCTCTGGCATTCAACAGATCTGGGGGGCAAGACTTTTAACTATTACAAACAGGGAGTGGGGGGGAGGATTTCCCCCTCTTTCACCACTTTCTCAGTATTCTGGAGTTCAATATTCTCATTTATCAGTGTTTGTAACACTGGAATTGACGCAGCAGGAGTTACTTGCCGATAATTCAGACAGGAGGAGATGTGGAAATGCCCAACATATAATTACCCTCTTTCTCGAAGGACAGATTCACATCCCAGCTAAATAGATGGACAGAAACGGGCTCTGAAGTGCAACTGTGGTTTCCAGAAGCTAAAATTCCGGTGACATCCTCTGGCAGATTATTTTAGGAGAAACAGCAACTGTGCAGCGCCCAAGTGCGAGCCCCGAGCCAGGATGGTCCCGGCTCCCCACTGGGAGCCCAACAACCCCAGGGGTGTTTCTCGTGTTCTAACAATTCCTGAGCCAGTGTATTCCCACCGAGGTGCATGAAAGGGAAGGAGCCTTTCCCTTTCCCTTTCCCTTTCTTCTTTTCTAGCTGAGCTAAAAGCTTTTTTTTTTTTTT
>VWZG01011578.1:247912-275995 GCA_013396735.1 Grallaria varia
TTTTTTTTCTTCTTCTTGGAGTACTTTGAGGGAAACCAGAGGCCAGTGTGTGTTGCATCAGTTGAGCAGGAAAGCTGGAAACGCTCCCCAGAGCCAAAGGGAAAGTTGAAGGGGAGTTGGGGAAGAGTCCTAAAACGATTGGGAATATTAAGAAGGGAATAAAAAGTCAAATGCTTGGTGATGTGGACGCTAAAATTCAACTAAGTAGTCTCCAAATGCAACTCTGAGTTATTTCATCTACGGTGAAAGATTTGGGGTCCTGCTTTAGTTTTGTGTTGTGGGATGGTCTTGTCTCTCGTGTCCCAAACCCATCAAACTGGTTTTATGGGATTACCTGATTTTATGGGGGAAAGTATCAGAATCCAACCTTGAATCTTAGCCAGGTTTGGTTTTTCCTTTATCTCCTGTCCAGCTCCCGGGTGGTGGGTCCAAAAGCAAAGGAAGGAACCATTTTTCATGGCTCATGTCCCGGTGCAATGGATCTTGTCACCAGATGTTCTGGATGCTGAACGTTTCCGAGGTTGCGAAAAGTGCTTGGATGAATTCAAGGAATAAAAAGCTCTGGATGGCAACAGGAGGCAAAAACATCACCTCTTACTGAAACTCCTTTTTTTGCCAGCTGGGAACTTTTATTTGTGTCATTTTATGTTTTACCTGCTCTTCTACTTTACTTTTACAAACCTCCCTGGTATTTGGAGCAAGTCCAGAGGAGGCCCCAGAGGTGACCAGAGGGATGGAGCACATCTGCTGTGAGAAAAGGCTGAGGGAGTTGGAATTGTTCAGCCTGGAGAAGACTCTGGAGAAGGCTCTGGGGAGACCTTATTGTGGCCTTTCAGTCCCTGAAAGGAGATGACAAGAACACTGGAGAGGGACTTTTTACAAGGGCCTGGAGTGACAGGACAAGGAGGAATGGAGGTTTAGATTAAATATTGGGGAGAAATTCTTCCCTGGGAGGGTGGGCAGGCCCTGGCACAGGGTGCCCAGAGAAGCTGTGCCTGCCCCTGGATCCCTGGAAGTGTCCAAGGCCAGGTTGGATGGGGCTTGGAGCAACCTGGGCTGGTGGGAGGTGTCCCTGCCCATGGCAGGGGTGGGATGAGATGATCTTTAAGGTCCCTTCATACCCAAACCATTCTATGATTCCCAGATTCTAGGACTTGTTGATTTACCTTCGCTCAGCCCCTGCATGGCCATTCTTCATTAATCTGTCCTTATCCAAGGCATCCTCAGAGCTCTCTCCTCAGCACACTCTGGATTTTTGAAATAATGCAGAGTTTTGAAAAACTGAAATGTTCTGCACAGGGGGTAGAAATGCAGTAGTGAAAATAAGTTATGGCTATAAATTTCACGGAAACTTTGTTGGAAATTGCACCGAGCATAACACCAGCTCTTGGGTCAGCTGTGCAGTGGTTGTGTCCTCAGCCTATGTTGATGGATGATCTATTTTTGATTAATTTATTTTTATTACCTTATTTTCATTATTTTATTTCCATTATTTTATTTTCATTCTTTTAATAATTTTAGTTTTACTGTTTACTTTATTATTGTTTATTTGAACTGCCGGTGGTGTTCAAAGTGAGCCCAAGTCCTGTGCAAAACACTGAGCCGTGTGATCAGAAGGGAAATGAGTGTGAGGGGCTTGTTTTCTTTCTGCTTTCCCAGGATTTCAGAGTCTTCCCAGATGAACAGCAGCCCTGAGATGAGCACAGCAGCACAGCTCAGTGGTGATGAATATTGCTTAAGGGCAACAGCACAGCCTGGTGGTTTATGGTTATTCCAATGCATCGGATCAGGTACCTGCTCGAGGAAACACAGGAATTTCCCTTCCCCAGCAACCAGCTCGCTGCCTGTTCAGAACTGCAGCTGGCCTGCATGAATTCATTTGTGAGATACCATTTTACCTGAGGTTTTCAGAATAAATAGGAAAGCCCAGACTGCCAGGGCATATGCAAAAAGATAAAGGGACGGGTCCTTCCCAGCATCTCTGATTCTGAAATCTTGAGGTGTTGGATATGTCTGGATTTTTGTTCCAAAATAATAGCTGAAGGTGTATAACTAAAAAGAAAAGTTTTCAATATGCAAAATTTTAGAAAAATAGGCAAAAGGAAAGTGTGTGCAGAAAAAAAGGCAAGTTTGTCTTGCTGCTTCTATTCTGATGAAGCCAAGCAAAGTATATAATGCATTTACACAGAATGAATAGTCAGGCACCAATTATAACATTTATTCTCTTTCTTCTGTGTCTTCAGGGTAAGTGACGCTGGTCAGGGTGAATCTTCTGATGTGGCAGTAAAATGAAATGGGTGGCAAATGTGCTCAGACAGAATTTTCAAATAAAATTAAATACATTTTCTATTTTGCTTGGTTCTGAAGAACAGGCTGTTGTTACCGGCAATGCGGCTGGCACTGCTGTGGGTGCTGAACAAAATATCTTTCAAACTACGTGTTCATTTACTGGTCATATAGAATGGGACAAAGGCCACTAACTGGAACCAGAGAGGAGCTGCCAGCCCAGCGCTGGGGCTGTTCCTCACACTGGGAAAGCCTTTTTCATAGAATAACAGAGTTACAGAATGGTTTGGGTTGGAAGGGACCTTAAAACTCATCTCATTCCAAACTCCTGCCATGGGCAGGGACACTTCCCACTACACCAGGTTGCTCAGAGCCCCATCCAGCCTGTCCTTGACCTTCCCCAGGGACTGGGAGTCCACAGCCCTTCTGAGTTCTTCATCTTCAGGTCCAAAACACAGACTGCTCAGTCCTGCTTAACTTGGCAGAAAGAACCTTTGATTTCACTTGTGGGGGTTTGGACCTGAGAGAAAAAAGGGTTGTAAAAGACACCTACTGAAGCACTGAAGGAGTAAAGGGCTTTGGGGCAAAAGGAGCATTCTGTTTATGCAGGGAATATTCCTATAGGATTTTCCCAACAAAGAAATGCTGAGGTGTCTCATTCCTTCATCCTTGTCCTTCAGTCCAGTTCATGGCTGAAGAATGACTCACAGTCTTGGTCAAAGAGAACACCTGAGTCCACGTGGAAGTGTGATTAATGCATTTAAACTCACTTAAGTTTTATTCATTTTATTGTGAACAAATATATAGAGCGTGTTTGCTGAAATTCATGAAGGTGATTATTATTCTGCTTTGGTTTATTATGGAGGAAATACCTTGTTACATAAATAGGACAAAATACTCTGAAGACCAGTGATGATATAAAAAGAGCTCTGGAAATAAGTAGAATGGAAAAAAATAAGAAAAAGGATTGTTTTCTTTTCCTTGAGTGCTGAATTAGAGGACAAAATGATCAAAGAACAAATGCTGTTGTCTACAACCACTAAAGCACAGGGAGATTCCTGAATCCCACTGGAGCAGATATGGGAAGCGTGTTGAGTTCTGTCCCAGCTATCCCTAACTATGGACAGAAAACCAACATGTGAGATGAAATGCCTTTGTCCCACCTTCCCACACATCCTGCTCCAGAGGGGACAAACTCCAGACTCGTTTTCCAGCATGGTGAGCACGGTGATGTCAGTTCTACCTGCCTGATGTGCTTTGATCACTCTCTAATTATAACCCATCAGTTGAGACGTTGATTTGCGCTTTGCTTACGGAGCAGGAGATGGTGTTGATGGCTGGAGCAGGAGATGGTGTTGATGGCTGGCTGGAGCATCTCAGGTCAGCTGTGTTGAGCTGACACTACTCCAGCAGCTCCTCCTGCCATAATGCTGGGAGATGTCTGGGGCACCACAGGAACTGCTGCTGCGGGGTCAGTCCTCACTCTGCTCACCCTGCCCTTTGCCAGAATAAAACCATGTTTGCATCTTAGCAGAAAGAATTTGTCAGCAAACTACTTCAGGACATCCTTCTATCATAGAATCATTAAGGTTGGAGGAGCCCTCCAAGATCACCGAGTCAAACCATTAACCCACCACTGACCCATGTCCTCAAGCATTTTTTGAATGCTTCCAGGGATGGTGATTCCACTGTTCCAGCCTGTTCCTGTGCCAGACAACACTTTCAGTGATGAAATCTTCCCTACCGCCCAAACTAACCTCCCCTGGGGCAACCTGAGGACATTTCTTCCAGTCCTATCACTTGTTATGTGAGAGACCGACCTCAGCTGGCTCCAGCCTCCCTTCAGGGTGTTGGAGAGACCAAACTCTTGACAACTGAGCATCAAACACCCACCCAGAGAACAATCACGTGTCCACTTTTCCTGCTCTCCTTTCTCCATGCTAACGTGGAGAGGGTCTGCATTGTCTTTGCAGGGCCCTTTGTGCCCCCAAAGCAAATGTTGCATCAGCACTTACAGCACATGCAGGAGGAGGAGTAACAATTCAGTAGAACAAATTCAATGTGTTCCCATGTTTTTCCACTGAATTGTGTTCCCATGGCTGTAAATTCCGTATTAAATTATTTAGGTCAGCTTAAATTTGGAAAGCAACAGAATAAACACCATTTTTTTGCCTCATTTACATGTCTGTGATTATTGTAAAATGGTTTGCTTCCTAAATTAAAGTGATGCAAGTAGTCTGCCAGGAAAATGAGCAGCACAATTTTTTGGGTTATGTTTTTATAAAGCTGGTTGTAACACTCAGTCATTAACCCAAGAGTAGGTGGACACCTGGAAAATGAAAATTCAGATGACTTTCAGCATGCACCGGATGTGTGGATGCTCAGGTTTGAAATGCCATCATTTTCCCATGAACCGAACAGCATTTTGAGTCTTTGCCTAATGGTTTGAGTGCCCACTGCTGCAGAAGGGGGTAGTGCAGTGGCACTGCCCACCTTCCGAGCCGCTGGGGCTGGGATATCAATACCCCTGATCCAGTGCTTAAGGACTGCTGATGGCATGGAACGGAGGCACTGTCAGCATACCGGGCATCGCATGAAGAGTCATTAATAGCTCCCCCTGTGCCCTGACATGATGCAGCAGAGCAGCTGTCCCGTGGAGAAACCCTTCAGGCATCCTGGCAAAGGGACACGTGCTAAGAACCGGCGTAGGACTGGCTCGTTGGGTCGTGGTCCTGCTCCCCTCTCAGCAGCTTGGCCTCAGTGCCTGCCCTCATCCCACCTCTTGTTTTCACTGCTGGTGAGATGCCAGCTCTGCCAAACACTCCACTCTTCATTTCTGGCTGATCCTGTCTCAGGCAAACCCTCCTCCGCTCCTCGGTGCGTGGGAAGGAGCTTCCCACAAACAATTGCACGCGCCCTGGTCACCCCCCATTGCCTCGCATTCCTTTGGTTGCACGCTGCTTGTGCTGGCGGGGGTTGCTTTGGGGTTTTTGGTGGGTGTGAGTCTTTCTGCTCCCACAGACACGTCAGCTTAAATGGAAAGGTTTTTTTTTCACTGAGGCTGCTCGTAGCTGATCCTCTTTGCATTACACGAAGATCTTGGCTGAAAATCCAGTCATGGAGTGACCCAGCACAGCTTTCCAAGTGAGAGGCTTGCTCTGGATGAGTCTTTGGATGTTTGCTATGCCAAATGCTGGTTATCATCCCTGACCAGTTCCCTGCGGTGTCACTGTCCTCTTCAGCAGATATTTTGGGTTTACTATGCTTGGAGAATCCACCTGCATTATTCAAGTGAGGCTGTTGGCTTTAGCACGTTGTTTTCCCACCTCAGGATCTTTGGGTGAGGAGGAGGAGGCTGCAATGTGTCTTTCTTTCAGCCACTTTATTGAATAAATATCCATGGAGGCCCAGGAGCACTTCTGTAGCCTCTGCTGTTGAATCTGTTTATGCAATGGAAATGGTTCAGCTGGAAAACCTCCATTTAACACCCATCAAACCTTGGGCTCCTGCCTCACACTGTGGCTCAAGTGAAGCCTCCCAGACTAGGCAACGTGCCTGGTGAACAGCTATTTGATACCAACAGCAATCCCACATCCAGAATGCCAGTTCCCAAAGGAAGAGCTTGAAAATCCCTCCAGCTGCTTAAGAAGGGACCCCCCATTGCTCAGAGTAAAGGCTCATAGCCCACAGAACAAAGCCCACACAGGCAGAGCTTGGAGCCTGGAGCAGGTTTATATTGGATTTTGGAAAGAAATTCTTCCCTGTGAGGGTGGTAGGGTCTTGGTCCAGAGAAGCTGTGGCTGCCCCTGGATCCCTGGAAGTGTCCAAGGCCAGGTTGGATGGGGCTTGAAGCAACCTGGGCTGGTGGAAGGTGTCCCTGCCCATGGCAGGGGTGTCACTGGATGATCCTTAAGGTCCCTCCAGCTCAAACAATTCTGGGATTCTGTGTTTTCCTGCTCACCAACCACATGCTCTTTGGGTTTGTTCACAGGGATGAGTTGGACACTCCTGGAGTTCTGGGATAGGGAGGTACCCACGGACACACCAGGGCTGCAGTCCCAGATCGGGCAGCTTGGTGGGAGCAACAAGAGCCTGTCCAGAGGGTCTGATGGTGTACACACTGCTTTCTTTTCTTTCCATTTATTCTTTCATTATTACTAATTTTTCTCCCAGTTTGGAGAAGCCCTGTCCTCATCCCAAAGACTGAATCCCCATTGCCAAGCAGTGGGTGCTCAGCCCAGACTGTTCCTCCTGCCCAGGCACCCCCTGTGGAAACACCTGTCTCAGCATTAGCTTAAAACCATTTGCGTGGTGACACACTGGGGTCACTTAAGCCCAAAAGGACCATGATTTGGGAAGCATAGAAAGAGCTGGACCCATTCACTTACATTCCCTTTAGTCAAACACCTCGTTTCCTGTCTGTTCTGGTATAATTATCTCAGCAACAATTGATGAATTTACTCCTTGCCCATCTTCTTTGGAAATAGCTTCAAAGTTCCTCCATAAAACACTTGGATTCAGCCCCTTTTCCTATTTCATGCACCAATACTTAATTTTTGTACAGATTTTTATCGATTGCTTTTCTTGGTGTTATTTTATTTCACTGTTTTATGGCTGCTGTTAACATTTAGTGGAGAAACTATTTTTTATACTCTGCATGTGAGGACATCACTGCAGATTTTTTTTGGCACCACGAATAGCCAGATAAAATCTGGGGGTTGGGGAGGTTGTGGAAAAAAAAGAAGGAGGAGAGAAAAGGCAGCATAGGAGGGTTTGCAAACTGCTTTTCACTTTTCACATGGTTAAATCCTAAACAGCGATAAACGCCCTTTCACTGGGGAGGACAGCTCATATTTGAGATAGGTACAAGCGTGCTTAATCAGAACTGCAGCACCACAGGCACTTCCATGTCTTCGTGCAACATTCCAAACCTTCCATGTTTTCGGCAGCTGGCGATGGGATCTGCTTTTTTTTTTTTGGTGTGTGAACTCGAAAATTAAACTCACTCGAATGCTTTCAGTGAGCAAGCCTTAGCCATCGTGCTGTGTTCCTCCAGGGGCACTGGGAAAGACACTCACAGTCTTTTCCAAACTTAATGATTCTACAATGCTATTTTATGGGATCTGTGTTAGATGGGCCCTGGAAGGCACCCCATGTGAAACTCACTCAGCAGCACCCACCCACCTACCGGTGGGTTTTCTTCAGTGCGAGTGAGTTGCTGCTTTGGCAAAAAGGAAGGCGCAGAGATTTGTGCCACGATGTTCCATCTGTGCCTTCTGAATCCATTTCCAGAGTGAATCCTCGCTGCAAACCTTTATGATGATGGATTGCTGTGCATACAAGACTCCCAGCTGTGGTGGAGGCTCCCACAAGGAGCATCAGGGGTCCCAGGGCAGGCTGTTCCCAAGTGGCTTTCCTCTCCCATGATGTGGCTCCCAGCTTGGGAGCCCAGGGATATTCTGCACTATCTGCCTCTAAAAAACCTCAACCTCTGAATCCCAAGGGCTTGACTTCTGTTTACTGTGGAAAATAAATGGAACTCTGCTTTTATTCAAGATTATCATCAAAAAGCCTTTAGTTTTAGTGATATATCGAAAGAAAAGCTACCACGCTACAGTTTGTAAAACAAACCAAAAAGGATGGGGTGTTAAAGCCCTGGGTGTCTGAATGCAGTTCAGCCTTTCTTATGATCTGGGGCACGTCTTTCAATTTCCCAGTACCCTTGGCCTGATAACTTCAATAGGAAGTTTTTTCAGGTTGTAGATTGTCTTTGTGCATTTTGTACCAAACCTGCCTTCGGGCAAAAGGGAGAGAATGAGCAGAGAATCACAACCTTACTACAACCACCCAAAGGGCCTCTTCTCCCCAGCCAAGGTCAGCGAGCTCTGCCCACCGTGCCAGGTTCTCTATCCCTGCACTGAAATCTTCCATCTCTCTTTTGACCTGCTGCAACTCCTGCGAGGGGAAAATACACTTATGGATCATTTTCAGCATTAAAATGTTCTTGCATGAGAGAGGAAAAGGGATTGGGAGAAGTTAGTGTTGTTTCAGGCTTGCACAATTTCCTTCTTGGAAAAAAAGGTGAGAGGAAGGAAGGACAAAGTTATGGGGTGGGTGAGTCCATCAGAGATCTGCATAGGATGGGATAATCATGAGCAGAACGTGCTGTTATTAAACTAATGTGCAATAATTCTATCCCCTTTACAATATAATGTTCCCTAATAGTTATACTTAATTAATGTTTTAAGGACACTGTTGGAATCAATACGACCTTAACACTTTGACTTGACCCCTCAAAATTCATATGGATCACCCCATTTTGAACATCATATTGCCTTTCATTTAATGTTATGTACTTAATAAATGAACATACAGGAAGAGCAGAGAGAGTCTCCTGTACCTGAGCACTGAGCCACCTGTTCTGTCACTCAGGCAGGTGGCCCTGCGATGGATTACCTGGGACTCACCTGTCCTGGCATCTTCCCAGATGTTTCTAAGGAGATTTTCATGATTCCACAACACCTGCACATCCCCAGAATGAGGGGGCCTTGCCTTCTGTTGAAAAGTCACTTGGCCTGAGAAGTTTGAACATCCTTATGGCGTTTTTCATTAGAGCTGTTGCTTGTCTCGTAGATGCTGAAACCGGAGGATCACATTAATGACAAAGCTTAAAATAAATAGTGAGAATGGGGAGAAGTGGGAAGAATTCCCACTTTTCAGATAGAAATTCTGCTGAAGAGATTCAAAATGATCTCATGGATCCCCCAAACTCCTTAGTTATTCGCAGAGTTTGGCTATGAGAGAATAGGATATCATGGACTTCAAACTGCTGCTGGTAGGTGATCACGGGAATGCAGATATCTTCATCTTAAACAATTAGAGCTTTACTGCACATAGGAAAGGATCAGGAAACAGCAACGGGAAAAAAAAAGTCAATTAATTGTCTGCAGAAGTCTGTGAAACCCAACTTATAATTTAATTAGCTTTAAAAGCTCACACATGATGATCTCTTTGCTGACACTCCAGTTTTGCCTGTTTTCCTACAAGCTAAACATCAGGCTGTAATAATGTCATGCGAGACACCCAGTGTACACATTAGTCATTTTTTATTTTCTTTATTGAACCTGATCCCTCTAGGAGACAAAATACTGAGTTATGTAACAGCATAAGGAATTACGAATATGTGAACATTCAAAAGAAATAATAACAAAACCGTTATCTTTTAACTGGCTATATATTCTCCGTGGCTCTGATTTCTCCAAGACACTTATAAAAGTACAGACCATAATTGTGCTAATAAAGAGAAAATTATGCTGATCTATAATTAGATAATAAGGAAAAAGGTACAGCAGATCATAATTGAACCAATAAGGGGAAAATATAATCATTTTTAATGGCTTATATGAGCATTAGTGTCTTCCGTATACTTAATAAATTGGTATCCAGTTTCACGGTATGCATCCAAGACACCTTTCCTGATATTACCAAATTACCTTTCGGATCTACTGTTGGGAACTTCTGCTCATCCTGGAAGCCCCTCTGTGGGTGAGGTTTCTTACAATAAGAAGAAGAACAACGGAATTTCAGGCGGCTCTGACCACCAGGTCCAATCACCTGTAGCAACACTCGAGCTCTCCCCAGGCCTGTTTAGGGTGTCCCTGGTTTACATCCATGGATATGCAGAGGTGTGTGGGCAGCGAGAGTCACCAGTCTCAGACCAAGCATGGCATTTGCAAAAGAAACCCAGACAGAGTCGAGAAGCGTAACCCTTGGGGGTCGCTGTATTTGGGCATGAGAAGATGCTCTGCAAACTGGGTCTACTCAAAAGCAAAGCTGGTGATTTCTTTCCTAATAAGCCCGGTAGAATCCCAGGGGTTGCGAGCCCCAAAGAGGAGCATCAGCAGCTCTTTGCTGTTGCTGAGCTCCCTTTCCTGTGTTATTTTTTTACCTGCAAATCTCCCAGCTTGCAGCTTTGATGTTTTTCCCTGCGAGTCCTTGAGCTGTTAAGTGTCCCCTTCTCAGCAATCTCGCCCCTGTCTGCAGTTTCACCCCTCGCATCTCGCGCCGCTCGCCTTGGCTTGTTTTCCTCACGGCTTTTTCTGGCAGCGCGATGGTTTTCTCAGAGGTCCCCACCAAGGTCATGCAGATGCTCAGCTGGAAAATTCAGCCGGGGAATCCGGGCGAGCCGAGCCCTCCCGAGGGAGTTTGCCAGGGCTGGAGCTCAAAACAACCTCCCCACATCTCCACCAAATGACATCATAGACAGTTTAGTTATAATTGCCTTTTGATTTCCTTCTCAGCTATTAAAAAAAAAAAAAANTGACTTCTGTGTACTATGAACATATAAATATTTCTCCGGACATGCCCACACTTTGTGTCTGATATCTTTTACTCTGAGGTGGCGTTTGCAAAGCTTTTGAGCCCAGTTGTCCTCATGGGAGCCCAGGTGCTCTTCCTCAGCTGTCCATGGCTTGGAAGGGCAGGACCAAATCTGGTGGATGAGTCTTTCCATGTGCAAGTTGACCTTGAAAGCTCTGAGGTCACCTTGAGAGAGAGGCACGTGTTTTTCACTAGAAACACCTGAAATACACATTTTTACAAACAGTTTTATCTCTCCAAGATTTCTCAGCTCTTTTAAGTCCTGAAGATAAATGAAGAGAGACCATTTACAAAGGGAGGACAAGAGGGAATGGCTTCAAAGTGAAAGAGAGAAGGTTTGCGTTGGATATTGGGAGAAATTCTTCCCTGGGAGGGAGGGCAGGCCCTGGCACAGGGTGCCCAGAGGAGCTGCGGCTGCCCCTGGATCCCTGGGAGTGTCCAAGGTCAGGTTGGACAGGGCTTGGAGCAACCTGGGCTGGTGGAAGGTGTCCCTGCCCGTGACAGGAGGTGGAACAGGATGGGCTTTAAGGTCCCTTCCAACCCAAACCATTCTATGATTCCCTGGTCCTGTGATAACATGGAATGTGCATGACTGAGGATGTTCATAATTTTTAACATCCACATATGCTTAGGTAATAGCATGAAAGGCAGCTTAACAATGAATTGAATCATAACAACAATTATATTTTATAATACATATTGTTTATGTATTTCCATGTATGTATATGTGTCTCTATACCTATTTTTATTGTTCTCTAAGCTTAGCCTACTAAACATCAATCTTCCCTAGAGCTGACCTTGGCTTTCATTTCTTAAGACACCTGGACATCTCTTATATCAAAATTCCTGTGACAATGTGACATTGATTTCACAGATGCACACGAAATAATGAAAAGGCAGTTTTGTATTTAGTGATGATCTTTAAGAACCTTGACTTGAATGAAAAAAAAAAATCACATAACCTCATAAAAACTCATTAGATAGATGGATGGAGATATTTAAAAGTCACAGAATAAATATATGTATGTATGTATGTATATAGCCTTTATAAATATATATAGAGAGAGAGACAGATACATATATATAGTATTCCATCCACTGGTTTATGTCTCCTTTCCTTTCAAGCTCCCAAAGGATAACTGGGAAAAGGACAACTCTCCACAGAATTACAAGAGGCCTTAAATGTATTTAATCTCTGATTTTCACACAGGTATTTTTAGTAAGCTAGGCAATAACTAAAAGAAATGTTTCCTCTCACAGCGCACAGTTGTGAAACTTTAATTTATATGTTAATTTTTTTAATTAAAGGGGGAAAATATAGACGAGGTTTTCTTTAAAAGTACAGCATGATAGTCTAACATCAGGCTGAGGGATAATAGTTGAGATATGTGACAGTGCAACCCCTCTGCCCCGAGGACATCCAGGTAACCCCAAGGCTGAGCTCAGCGTTTCCTTCTGCCTCCGAAACAGCCCGAGACGGTCAAGTGGCTTATCCCGGGGTCACCTTGTCCGAGAGGCTCCACAGTTTGCACTTACTGAGGGCACCTGCCCCAGGGCTGGAGGCTCCTTGGGTGCCCTGGGCACTGAGAGGGGCAGCAGACAGGGCTGGGGAGATGGGAAGGCACAGCCCTGGCAGCAGACGTGGGAAAACACGGACAATGCTGGAAAACAGACAAAGCCAGAACCAGCGTTTTCCATGTCTGAGTCTCCCGCTGCTTCTCTACTGCTGCAGGCAAAGAGGGGGGTTTGAGAACGCAGTGCTTAGTCATAAGCATCTGAAATACCTTGGTTAAAAGGGCCCTCCGACAAGATTGGGGCCTTATGATTCATTCCTCTGATGTCATGGAAATGAAGGAAATGTGTGTCACCCGGCCATGGCTCCAAAAAGGGCAAAGAGGCTTTAGAAAGAGGCAGCAAACAGGGAAACTGCCTTAATTTGAAGAGCATGACTTGGCGTTTCCTGCAGGAAAGCTGCACTTGAATAGTTTTGATCAGCAAGAATTATCATTGGAATCCACTCTGAATTAATCTTATTTTATTATAAAATATTCTTGTTTACATTGCTGGCACAACAATCTCAGGTAAGAAGTCCAAATTCCCAACTAGTGACTATAATGGACTATAAGCTGAGAGCTTAGGGGTTTATCACAGAATCATAGAATCCTTGAAAGGCTTGGCTTGGAAGGGACCTCCTCAGGGGATCTCCTCAGCTTCCAATCCCCTGCCCTCGTGGTTTAGGTTTAGACTGGCACATATTCTCTCAAGTAAACTTGCCCATGCAATAAATGTGATGTCGGTTCCCAAAGGGTGACTAAAATTACCAGGAGAAATTAAATGCCTCCTCAAACTTTTCTGTTAGAACACCGATCCCCACAGTAGCTTTAAAAACCCCACCTGTAGTCTCCATATTAAGATCTACAAACTTCACACTCAAATTTCATTTCTGCTTTATTCCTGTTCTATTCATTGCCAAATATTGCTTTTGCGTAATTGAAACAGGACTGTCCTTTGATTGTTAACCAGGAAAAGCAATTGTGTTTGGTTCTAAAGGGGGAAGTGAAGGTGCTCTGTAGGAAAAAAAAAAAAAGAAAGTTAACTTGTGGAAAAGTTGCTTTTTTTTCAGAGCGGATGGTGCTGGTGGGCAGTAGTGCCACCACCAAGGGGTGACCTCCTGGTTCCCAGGAGTGGCTCCAGGAGATGGGCTTGACAAGACAGGAGGGTATATGTAATTTATTTCTCTTCTCCACCCCTCTCCTCTCTCCTGTCTTCGTTTGCACAGTGCAATATTTGCATTTTGAGCGTGTCCCCCGTGTTGGAGGGCACGTGCCCGGCTGTGCTGCAGCCCTGAGCTGTGGCTCAGCCCGGCTCTGCACCTGCAGCCTGGAGTTCTGCTGGGACCCGAGCTCAGGAGGCCGAGGATAAAGGAGAGGACCGGGGGTGCAGAGCAGCGTGGGTGATTCCCCATTTGATGCCTAAGGGGAGACAGAAACCAGCCTGTGACACCGAATGGGTCCCATTTTTAACCCCACCACCAGCAGAGGACCACACAAATCTCTGCCCCAGCCCTGCTGGCGGGGAGTCAAGGGATGCAGCTGATGCTGTGCCAGCTGTTGACATGTCTGGGCAGAGGATGCTCCTGTTTCATCGGCCACACTTGCTTCAAACCAAAAATAACTCCTCGTCTCACAGTGAAAAGCTTCAGGTCGTTGCAAACGGTGCTGATCTTGAGACGCACAACAGCAAAAAACACAGGTGGGAGAGTCCTCTGAGCGAGACTAAGGAAAGAGAGGATTTATCATATTTGGAATCCAATTTATCCCTCCAGCTTATCAAATAGCCGCCCCGTGCAAAGAGCACCCCCTTGTGCTGTGGGTGTCCATCCGTGGCGTTCCCACGCGTTATCCCGGGAGCAGATGCCGGGTGGGAAGCAGTGGCTGCCTGTGGATCGAGTTGCTGCTGCCAACTCTCGCGAGCTTTATGGCAGCAGCAGTCGATTATAATGTCAGCACCGGCCAATTTACGCGCTTCAAGCAGCAGCCACACGTTGCCTTCGCCAGAGGTACCCAAAGAGCGCCACTCTCCAAAACTTTGTGCTCCTTGAGGCGGCAGTGGGGGTAAGTGATTCCCTCTTTCCAGCTCTCTCTGCCTGCCAGGAGAATTTGCAGCTCAGCTTGGTTTGCACAGGGGAATGGGGATCTTTTAAAAGGTTACGCGCTGCCCATTTGTTGCTCTCGTGGGAAAACTCGCTCTGCTCTGCAAATGGAACGAGTGAGCAGCGTGTGTGTCCGACCCGGGGATTGTTCAAGGGATCCTGGGCTGTGCAAATTGAGCTGAGCTAGAAATCACTCATTAACTCAACCCTCTCTCCTATTTCAACAGTGATTATATTGCCCTGTGTATAGATTTTTCGGCTGGGTAAAGATTTGCAAGAAGGGGAGGCAGCAGTGATTGAAATAAATAGTGTTCCCTTGCTGAATGAGAATGCAAAAGCAGAGTCTGTTTAACTTGTGCTGGAGGAAACTACTACAGCAGCAGCTTTTTAAAATATGCAAATACATTACAGGATCTCACTCTGCTGGGTTAGTGTTGATGAGCTAAAACAATCTTCTGACCCTTTCACTCTCATAGTAATAATCAAGTAATGTTTGTTTTGCTCAGTGTGCTTTACTTTGCTGAGTTTGGTTTAAAGCAGCATTAAAAACCTTATTAAATGTAATATTTGCCATGCCTTCGAGGTGTAATAATAGTGCTCTGTCACTTGCTACCTCTGTTAATATTGGCAGAGTAGTGTGAGACGAGCCCTCTCATTCTGCAGTATGAAATGTCTGTGGTTTTTGAGCTTGATCTATTTCTAACTTTCTCTTTGAAATTTGTAGAGCTAATTAAAAAGGTACGCAACTGAATTTTTGTTGGTTTTTTTTTCTTTCTAATATTCTTGTTTAAAACTTCTTCAGTTTCATGTCCTGCAATGCTGCAGTGTTTTCCCCCCATCCCACTCCTTTTTAATTAGGAGGAAACTGCAGAGGGGAATTAATTTTAATTACTATTTAGATAGTAAAAGCTTAAGGAACCTTAAAGTCTCTTGATTTTCTTAGTGTTGTTTTCTCTTCATAACGACAATATTTGCAATATCTTATCATTTCCAGCTTGTTGTTGTGGTTTGGTTCTGACCCTTCTTCAGATACTGAGTGAAGTGAAAGTGTCAGTGAAACAACAGACACAGAAGGGACTTCTCCCACCTCACGGTGGTACTGGGTGCTCAAACACCCAACTAGACCCCTGATAATAACATTCCTTCCGGTCACCCCAGTTGCCTTGGCTGCCCCCATCCCTCCTCCATCATCATCCTTCTCCCAGTTCTGGTGGGTTTGCAGGATCTTGGGGGGAGAGTTTGGGTCTGGTTTTGCAGAGGAGCCGAGATGAGCCCCAAAATCCTCAAAACCAATGAAGTTTTAAGAGCAGATTTACAGAGCAAACCGAGTTATTTTTCTGTCTTCTCCTTCTGCGTTGTCTGTTAAATCATATTGAGAAAGTTTTAAAATGAAACATGCCGTGTTAGAAAAAATAATCCCGAGTGAGAGGGGAGTCTGTGTCGGTTTAGCAGACTGGAAATAGTCAGCAAACTGGTTAATTTGTGCCAAATTCTCTCAAAGACAGTGGGATTTAGGCTTGAGCTTAAAGGGTAATTCTGAATACAGGCTCTTGGCTTGGTCTTTGTCGCGGTTTAGGTTGGATGTCAGGCAATGGTCCTTGCCCCAGAGGGCGGTGGGCACTGCCCAGGCTCCCCACGGTGGTGGGCACAGCCCCAAGGCTGCCAGAGCTCCGGGAGCGTTGGAACGGGGGGGGATTGTTGGGGTGTCTGCGCAGGGCCAGGAGCTGGACCGGATCATCCCTGTGGGTGCCTTCCAGCTCAGCATAGTCTGTGATGCCTTGATTCTCTGACGGCCACTAAATGATGGGAGCGAGCCTCCTGACCCTGCCAGAGCCCTCCTGACCCTGCCAGAGCCCTCCTGACCCTGCCAGAGCAAGTCTCGCTCACCCAAACTCCTTGGGAGTTGCTGGACCACATCAGTTGACAATTCACACCTCTCAAATGGAGCAAACAGGGCGGGACTCGCAGGTTCCGCTAATTCAAGCTGAAGGCAAGGTGGGGTGTGAGACCAACCCTGAAGTCTATTGTCCCCATTCACCACCTTATCTATTTCTCTTAGCACATCGATAAGAGTCTAAATGTTATGTTTTCTAAAACCTATTTTCTTTCTGTTTCTATAAACACGCTAAAAACATCATCCTTGAAGATTCCTCCCTGCTCCTTTGATGCTCTCTCTAAGTTAGGCAGCTCTTTGCACACTCCTTTTCCCCCCTCTTTTTTTTTTTTTCCAAGTGCAGGCAAAAAAGCCGGAGGAGCTCAAATTAGGCCACAGCTGTATATTCCATACAAATTAGCCTCATTCCTTTTAAGGACGCAAATTCTCCTCATTAACAAAGAGGGGCCTGTTTAAAGGGGCAGGACAGAGAACGGGATGTACAACAGGGCAACAAGCGAAAAATAGAAGGGAGCTTTGTTGAGCATTTTCACACATGTAAACACAGAAATGGATTTATGCAAAGAGTTGTTCTGTGAATTTTCACTTTTGTGGGGACAGTACTGTGGTTTTACAGCACTCGAGGAGGTTGGGCTGTGCTTAGATGTGATATATAATCACCATCTAGTCCCTTAGCTTTCAGATAATACTAATTATCACTTGGAAAAGTTCTCGGGAAACAAAGAGCAGACCGTATTTTAATTATTAGCCACCATTTACATAAATGCAAAAATCCTCGATGTTTTAGCATTTTAATGTTCGCTGGTAGGACTCTGATGGTTGTAAGTTTGCTTAAATTCCTCTAGAGAAACAAAATCTTGCAAGATATGATCTATTTAAATCTTGACTAGTGGTTAAATCACCTGCTAAGTGGAGTAGTCAGAGCCTGCTTATGACTTTACCTTCCCTGGTCTGGCTTTTTCAGTTCTGTGCTTTTTAGCAACAGATTTTTTTGGGGGTATGGACCAAAGACTAAATACTAAACACAGTCCTTGCAACACAACTGCCTTGCAAGAACTTACAGGTAAAGATGCTGAGCTTTGTGCAGCAGCACAGTCTTATTTTCAAAGCCCTTATTTAAGAAACCACTCTGGCTCTGGCACTAATATTTTGCAACACTAATTCTGATTCTCTTTTTCCTCCTTGTGTTTCAGGCGTCATGATTTGGACAAACGGTCCCAGTCTCTCCACCAGGTTCCTGATGTGGTTTTTTCTCCTGTACATGTTCGTCAGGAAGGTGGTGCCTGAAGATGACATCGTTACAACCAAGAAAGGCAGAATCAGAGGGACAAACCTGCAGGTCCTGGGGGGGACCGTGACAGCCTTCCTTGGAATACCTTATGGACAGCCCCCCACGGGCAGGCTGAGATTTCAAAAGCCGCAGCCTCGTGAGAAGTGGTCGGATGTTTGGGATGCCACAAAACACGCAAACTCTTGTTACCAGCCTATAGACACGACTTACCCAGGATTTGCTGGCTCAGAGATGTGGAATCCAAAAACTAACCTAAGCGAAGACTGCTTATACCTTAACGTGTGGGTTCCTTCTCCCAAGCCCAAGAATGCAACTGTCATGGTGTGGATTTATGGTGGTGGCTTCGAGTCTGGGTCGACATCCTTATCGGTCTACGATGGCAAGTTTCTGGCCAGGGTAGAAAGAGTTGTTGTAGTTTCCATGAACTACAGGGTGGCTGCCTTAGGATTTTTGGCCTTGCCAGGAAACCAGGAAGCTCCTGGAAATGTGGGTTTGTTTGATCAGAGATTGGCCCTTCAGTGGGTCCAGGAGAACATAGCAGCCTTTGGAGGCAACCCAAAAAGCGTGACTATATTTGGAGAGAGCGCTGGCTCAGCTTCCGTCAGCTACCACCTCCTTTCCCCTAAAAGCCATCCTTTATTCACCAGAGCCATCCTGCAGAGCGGATCTGCCACTGCCCCTTGGGCTGCAATAACAGCCTCTGAAGCCAGAAACAGAACAGTGGCTTTGGCTAAACAGCTCCAGTGTCCCACCGGCAATGAGACCGAGCTAATCCTCTGCCTCCAAGACAAGGACCCAAAGGAAATACTGGAGAATGAAATTTTTGCCATTCCAGATGGCTCTCTTTTACAAATATATTTTTGTCCAACTGTGGACGATGATTTTCTCTTAGACATGCCAGAAAAATTGATTGAGAGCGGCCTCGTCAAACAAACCCAGATCTTAGTTGGTGTTAATAAAGACGAAGGGTTGTCATTTCTAGCATATGGAGTCCCTGGCTTCAGCAAGGACAGCGATGGCTTGGTCAATAAAACCCAATTTGAAACAGCTTTGACTCTGGCCTTCCCTGGAGTGAGCAAACTTGCCATAGAATCCATCATCTTTCAGTACACAGACTGGGAAAATGAGCAAAAGCCAGAACACTACCGTGACGCCGCCGATGACGTCGTTGGAGACTACCACATAATATGTCCTGTCATGGAATTCACCACAAAATTCGCCCAGCTGGGAAACAATGTGTTCTTTTATTTCTTTGAGCATCGATCCTCTAAGCTGGCTTGGCCAGAGTGGATGGGCGTGATGCACGGCTACGAGATCGAGTTCGTGTTCGGGTTGCCCCTGGAAAGAAAAGTGAATTACACCAAGGCTGAGGAAATCCTAAGTCGGGCCATGATGAGACACTGGGCAACTTTTGCCAAAATGGGGTAAGTTTGCTGCGGAAATTTGTTTCATTGGCTGGATGCTGGTTGTTTCACCGGTGGAAAAAAACTTGGTGCTGCTTGGAATGATGAGAACAGATCCATTGTTCAGTTATCCAGAGTTCCTGTTTTAGTTCTGCTATAAACAGGGCCTTAATAAAACAGACTGTTGATGTGCTGCTCACTGTATGGGATAAGCTGAAGAAAACAATGTTTATCCCCCCATAAGAGCAAATACAAAACATTTTTTACTCATCCAAGGGTTGCCTTGGTTGTGGTGTTATCCAAGGTGTGATTGATTGATTGATCAATTGATTGATTGATTGATTGCCTTGGTTGGATAGAAGATTTAATGCCTTAACAACCTCTAGCCCCTTTATATTTCTGGAGCTTGTAATATTTCTTTTACAATAAGTGATGAGCATATTAAAACTCAGAAAATAACTATGCTCATCAATGCATAGTGTTTTAATACAGGTTTTATTATGCTAAAATTGAATCTGAAGTTTAATCTCCGAGCTCCTCCTGCCTCCCTGTCCCCTCTGAGCCTGGTGACACCACTCCGTGTGAACCCAGAGTGAAAGGCTGCGGTGCAGAGACAATAATTCAGCAGGTTGCAGGCTCTGGAATTGAGCTGTGCAGTTGATTTATCAGTGCCAAAAATGCATCTGATGGATCCTCAGGATGGATCCTGCACAGTGAGGTTGGGTGAAGCTTGGTGACACTTCCTGCACCGTGATGACATGCTATGACAACATTACTGTAGGGCTGGTGTTGTTTGGTCTTGGCAGAGAGCAAAGTGAGTGAAGGCTCCTAATTACACACTGCAGCTTTACAGTCAGGATCTTACACCAGAGACAGCAGGGCTTTCCATTGAACACAATCATTTCTTAGTGCAAAAAGAAAATTCAGGTCCGTATTAGATTCTGCAGAACGATATTTACATTTCTGTGAACCATTGACTTACACTGGATTATAGGTGTGGTTTTCGTGTATCTAATTCTTATGTATATCTATAAATCTTAATAACCTGTTGTGTAAAAGAGAGTACACTGTCCCTGTCACTGTGGCTTGTTAAAAATAGACAACATAAGGTACATTCAGGTTGAAGTGTGTAGCAGACAGACCTGTAATCTAGCCTGATTATCATTCACACTATAATTAGATTACCCTACAGATTGAATTTCAAGTGGTTTCCACAGCAAACAGCAAAATAAGCCCTCCCTCTGCTCCCACCACAAGTACCAAAAGCATCACTATTAGGATAAACAATACAATTGTGCAATTTATGTAAGAGCAAAAGATCAAATCGGGATTGACCCACTGTGTGACACTTCACCCACTGACCAGAGCAAGGACATCTCAGGCTCTGTAACACGTTATTCATAATGCACAGTGAGCAGGGAAGTAATAAAAATTGCTAATAATTCCAGGATTTATGGGCGATACCAGTGGAGCGCATTGGTAAACATTTATAAAGAACTGGGGGAAGCCCTGTGTTTGATATAATGTTTATAGGAAACTCTGGCACCATCAAAGGGCAAACCTCCGGGGGGAAAATTACCATTGATGTCTCCAGCAGATGAGGAGAAAATCAAGCAGAAAGATGAAAATGAGAAATATTGTACAGCCCCATTTTTAGTGAGGGCGTTTGACCTAATATTTTAATGTGCAGAAGTACAAAAGCACAGGGGAGGGGAGAGCAGTCTGCAGAGGAAAGCTGAGGTAGAGGCAACAAAACTGGAAGGAATCGTGTTTTTCCAGGTGCTTTCTGGCTGGGAGGGACTGAGAGGTGGCAGAGCTGTTTCACATGAGGGGTCTGCAAGCCCAGGCTTTGACCTTAGTGGTCTCTGGTTTTGATTTGCACATGAGGAATAAAGATGGTGAAGGGAAAAGTTGAAAATAAACACTTTGAGTGCAAGTTCTGTTTTTGCCGTTGTTTAACCCCAGAAAACTTCTCGCCCACTCCCCCTACAGTGGGACAGGGGGGAGAGAACTGGAAGGGTAAAAGCAAGAAAACTCATGAGAAATGCCCAAAGTGATGTAAGAATAAAAGAAAAGCTGTTAGGGAGAAAAAGAGAAGGGACTCCTTCAAAGCATCCCCGGAGTGTAAGAGAAATTCTTGATTTCTGCCTTTCTCAGGGAGCACAAGGAGACTGTGAGCCAGCCAAGGCTTTCCCAGTGCACCCCCAGCAGCAGCAGATGTGAGTTTTCCAATCTCCAGGCACTTCCTATTTTGCATCCCTGCGAAAAATAACTATCAGTGATAAGTGACCATTTTTTCCTGGAAAATTACAGACACCAAGAGTTTCTATTTTCTGAATATGAATCGGGTGTGGGAGATGTAGAGGATTCAGTAGGAGACAGGAGCAGATATTTTGCCTGTGAGCCTTGAAGTTGGGTGCTGCTGTTCTGCTCCGATATCCCTCTTCTGTACCCCTGGCAATGCTGTCATTTTTAGGTGCCTGTCATATATTTACATAGTCTATAACACCTGTGAAATTCCTGCCGAAATGGACTTTGACAGTAAACCTTTGGTTTTCAGCCATGAGATTCCCTGCAGGTTCATTATCCAGAGCAGGTTTCATCCATCTGGAAACCCCCTGGAGCTATGGATGCCATAACTACCCATTACTGCACGCAGGGACAGGCTGCTAATTACTGTCTGCAGAAGTTACCTGGAGAAATAATGTTATCTTTTATAACAGAGTCATAGAATGGCCTGGATTGGAAGGGGCCTTAAAGCCCATCTTGTTCCAAACACCTTCCACCAGCCCAGGATGGCTCCAATCTGGCCTTGGACACTGCCAGGGGTCCAGGGACAGCCACAGCTTCTCTGGGCACCCTGTGCCAGGGCCTGCCCACCCTCACAGGGAAAAATTTCTGCCTAATATCCAATCTAAATCTCCTCCCTTTTGGCTTAAAACCATTCCCCCTTTGTCTTGTCACTCCACGCCCTTAAAAATTGTCTCTCTCCATCGTTTTTGGATCCTTCCTTCAGGTACTGGAAGGCCACACTTAGATCACCCCAAAGCTTCTGCTCTCCAAGTTGAACGATCCCAATTATTCCATCATATTCTATTCTATTCTATTCTATTCTATTCTATTCTATTCTATTCTATTCTATTCTATTCTATTCTATTCTATTCTATTCTATTCTATTCTATTCTATTCTATTCTATTCTAAGCAGAGGGGCAGTGTGGGGGATTTTTGCCTCCAGTTAAACACTCACGGTGTGTCTTCCCTCAGAAATAGGCAATATTTCATATTTTATTTCAAAAGCACATCTAAGGAATCCAGGGCACGGATTACCTGTTAGGATCCTGCAGGAGGGACAAAGCCCACAGGAAGGGCTGAGCTGGCTGAGCACAGTGAGGTCAGTCTGGAGGTGGATATTGATCTTCATTAAGGAGCAGAGAAATTAAACTACTACTAAACTGCCAATAATTCCCTGGGAATGGAAGTAAAAGATTCCAGGAGTGGCAATTCCTCTTGTGTCACTTGAAAACTTCTGCTGTTTCATTGCCACTACAATTTTTCATGATTAATCTTTGGGTATCAAGTAAGTTTGACCAAGTATCCCAACCATTCCTAGTGCTATTAATGTGATTTGATAAAATACCTTTTTTTTTTTTTTTTTTAATGTATTTGATCCTTGAAAGAACAATATTTTCATCACACCCTCAAAAAAATCTCTGTTCTACCAGCCAGGAAAGAAAGAGGCTTATTACACCTGCTGTCTGAATAAATCAAGTATAATAAAATATTTGGGTTATAAGAAAGAACAGATTCCAAAATTGATGGTCTTGATTTACACTTGGAGTTAAATTCCTCCCTTTACCTTGACCCAAGGTCTCCTCAGCTTGTTCTTTTGTTTAGGAACATTGGCAGTCGAATATCAATCGTTAACCTTAAAATCATTTGATAAATTACCACTTATAATCAAATTAGACAAAAATATGTGTTCAGATTGGATTCAGCAGGAAACCACAGTGTGATGTCACCTGGAAAGTGCTGGATCAGGCTCAGTATGATCATGTTTGAGTGTAAATAACATTCATTTTAACAATAATGGTAGTTTTCCGTGGCCTTCTCCTGAGTTCTTTCTTATTCGAAGCTCCAACCACGGTGAAAGAAATGAAATTTCTCTTTTAAAACACTTCTAAAGTTCATTCCTCCGCCATACTTTTGTTAATCCTCTGAAAGCTTTCAAAAGCAACCAAGTGACTCTAAGAGGTGCCATCAGTCACAAGCAGCAGAATTCTCTGCTCCCTCTGGTAAGGAGAAGTCGAATTTATCATAAAAACGGGTTGGCTCCCAAATCAGTGGGTGCCTTCCCTGTTACTTTATTCATTAGATTGGGTAAGTGTGTTTTTTAGTCACGAGTGATGCAAAGTGACAAGGAGACCCCCAAAGTGGAGGAGATGAGAACTCCAATCAGGATGGAGTGGGACACACAAAGACAGTTTGGGTGCTGCTGTTCTGCTCCGATATCCCTCTTCTGTACCCCTGGCAATGCTGTCATTTTTAGGTGCCTGTCATATATTTACATAGTCTATATTTTTTTTAAGGCTCTGTGAGAAATGTTTGGGATAAAAGGAAACGGGCAAAACTTGTCTCGCTGCCAGTTTTACAACTGCTGAAACAAATCTTTGCGGCTTTTTCTATAAAGTGAAGCCTTTGAAATATTTCCTCCTATGTTTTGGGGGAATTTGTGAGGCTTTGATTGTCCCACTAAAGCTCCGAAGCGCTTTGTCTGGTTATTATTGCCTTTCCCTGATGTTCCACTGGTAGACACATAATAAATTTCAGTGCTTTTGTTACCAACTTATCACGACCTGTTTATGGAGAGCAGTTTCAGACCAGTGAGAACAAAAGCAACAGCCTCATAGAGAGTCCAGACAGCAGCTGAACTGGGGACCTCTGTGCTCTCTGTATGGGAAGGACTGAATATACTGGGAAAAAGCACAAATAAAATACTCCAACCACTTTGAATTCTCTTATACTTCGGGAAGTAGGAAGTTTTATGTACCACTAAGCCATTTCAAGGTGAGAAATTAATGGTGGGCTGTATTTCTTCCAGATGGTCCCGAGGATGGGGGCAGGTGGTTGGGTTGGAGGCCCTCTGATCTTCACAGGGGCTTCAAACACACCAGAGCCAGAGCTCGGGGGCACCAAGAGGGGACTTTTCCCGAGGCTGCTGCTCCTGCCAACTCACATTCCTCTAGGAAAAGTCATTTTTCACCTGAACTGGTGATTTGCCCTGATCAGGTCAGGAATCCAGAACAAAAGATTTCTGGATGTGAGGCAAAAACACGAGGAGTATAAACAAAGCAGGAGAGGTTTCCAAAAGTACTAAAAGTTATATGGGAAGCCTTCCTTTCTCACGTTGGAGAAAATCAAAGCTTTCATTTTGACCCAAAAGGGCACATTTGTTCTCACATTCACTCTCTTTAATGTGAATAATTCCTGAGCCATGAAAAAAAATTGTGGGAATCATAGTCATGAACAAAAAATAAAAAAGGTCAAATTTTCAGAAACTTTATTCCCATTTCTCCGCCTTGAGTTTCAGGTTCTGAAAAATGACTCATCATCTTTGCAGGGTCCGTACATGTTGTTTTATTCAGAAGCAGTAATGGAAACACCTTTTTAGCAAACTATTTGGGAAAAGTGCATCATGGAAAAAATCAGTAACTGGAGCCTGGCTCTGGCAGGCGTCTCTCTCTTTCTGGCTGCGAGCTGACAAGCTGTCATTGAATTTCAGAATTGAAAACAGGAGTATTTGGTTCAGTCCTCTTTTCAAAATAGGCCTGGGATCCAAATTGTTTAGATTGGCTTAATACTATTACAAATATTGCAATTACGAGAGGATGTCTCGTTGCTTTCCATGTGTGCAGCAAACGCAGTTCCGTCCGCACAGATTTTATTCCCTACAGCAGATGAGTCAAACTATTATTTTCAAACAGGAGATGAGAACATCTATTACGGAAATGTCCAAATATTGTAGGAGTAATTGAGTGAGACATAAAACTAAAAGCTAAAACCATAATGCAGAGGTTTGCCTTGAAGTGCTTTATGGAGAAGGGTAAACTCTTAATTGCATTGTCAAAGGCTGAGGAGGGATCCAAAGCGTCGGTGATGATTCCCATGCTGGGATGGGGCAAGGGGCACCAGTTGGGGCTGCAGTTGGGGCAGAGATGGACACACACGCACAGGCACAAGGACAGAAATGCTGCAGTGGGTCTCTGCAGTGGGTTTTTGCAGAGCTGGGCTGCCTTTGGCACAGAGAAAGAAATCTCAGGGGCTGGAGCGTGTGCAGGGAAGGGAAGGGAGCTGGGAAGGGGCTGGAGAACCAGGAGGGGCTGAGGGAGCTGGGGAGGGTCAGCCTGGAGAAAAGGAGGCTCAGGGGGGGACCTTCTGGCTCTGCAACTCCCTGCCAGGATGGGCTCTGCTCCCAGGGAACAGGGGCAGGAGGAGAGGGAACAGCCTTGAGTTGCACCAAGGGAGGCTTCGGCTGGACATTTGGGATAATTTCCCCCTGGAAAGGGCTGTCCAGCCCTGGCACAGCCGCCCAGGGCAGGGGTGGATCCCCATCCCTGCAGGGACCACAAAGGTGTGTGGATGTGGCGCTTGGCCCATGGGTGAGTGGTGGCCTTGGCACTGCTGGGTTAGCAGTTGGACTTGAAAATCTTGGAAGCCTTTGCCAACCGGAACGACTCTGTAATTCTGTGGGTCTGCACGTTGGATGTGGCTCTGCCTGTTGTCACAACAGAGAGGGAGGACAGCCCGTGCTCCATGTGGTTCCCTGCTGTCCCAAAACATGGCAAAGAGGCTGCACGGAAAAGGAGAGGAACTAGGAGGAACAAAAGTTTCAAGGTTTAAAATAAAACCACCGGGTGGTTGCTACCCCAGATTTGGGAGTGGGAGTAAGAAGCCTGAATGGAAATAATTCAGTGTTTGACAAAAAGTCCCTGAGTCAGGAAAATGGAAAAGCGAGAGGGGGAAATGCCAACTGATGCAAGAGGTCAGCGACCAAGAAACACACAAAGAAGAGAGAAAGAGCAAGAAGAGATTGAAATATGAAAGCAGGAAATGTCTGAAAGACTTCTAAGTGCTTCGAGGGGTGAACAAATCTGGGAACAGAGAAATGAAGGAAGGGCCCACATGGATTTATTATGAAATATGTGTAAGGCAGGTTCACATATAAAAGCAATATCCTTAGAGATAATCTAGGATTAGGGATTGCTTTCCCTATAGCATAACTTCTACAGGCACATAAACGCATCGCTGCAGAAGTCACTGTGAATTTCTAATTAATGTTCACCTGCAGTTAATCCCCTTTTTAGGGGTTCTCTTCTTCTGTTCTGCTTTTCTGCAGTTTAGAGCTTGTTTCATCGTCAGACGAACAGAAATTGAAATTTAAAAGGTCTGCAAACCCCATTTTTCCAGGCAGTTCTGGAACACTAATCTGAAGTCCTACCGAGAAATTTCCCAGGAATAATAGAAACCTCTCAGTACACATTTTAATTTACTCCCCAAAGCAAGAGATTGGCTTCTTTCGGGGAGGTGGCAAAGGGGAGAAGGGAGGAAATGAGGAGCACCAGAGGTTACCCAACACCATATTTTTTTCAGGCAGCCCAATATGGCCTTTAATTTATTTTTTTTTTAATCAGCTGCAAGAGAAGGCAGTTGTGGGTAAATCAGTCAGAAATTTAGTCAGAGGATTTGTGAGATTCTGTCCCCACAAATCTAGAAGTGGCTTTAGTAGAAATCAGGCATTTCATTTCGTGCTTACAGTTGGTGATGTCACACAATTCCATGTAAAATTAAAAGCTGCCATGCTCTACTTTTCCCAGATGCCTCTGGTCCCCATCTGTGTTCTTTTCCTTTCCTTGAGGGAACACAGGACAACTTCCTAATTTCATACAGTACAAACTCTAAAGAGTGCTGCCTCAAATTCACACCAGCGGAATCCTTTGCCTACTGAAATGGCTGTTCAAATACTGGGATTCTTTTAATTTTAACTAATGAAGTATTAAATATCTGCCTCTCATGCACCTTACTCGTAGTGTTCCCAATGAGTGGCCTCCAAGTGAATTTTCTGTAGAAATGGAAATGCACAGAGGTTTCACAGACGTTTTTTTCCTAGTTATGACCTTGTTGCATACCATGGTGTCTGCAAAAGGCCCCCTCAATTTTGAAAGAGAGCTTTAAACAGGTTCAGGTATCTCCCCTCTTCACATGCTATTTGTTTCTGAGAGCGCATCTTTCCAAACGCTCAGTCCAGATGTTGGTATCTCCCTCTTGGTGTAGCTCAAATCAGACTCAGAAGGTGTTAAAACACTGGGACATCATTTGAATATGTTTATCAAAGAGAATTAAGTGTAACTTCCATTTGTACATGCCCAACCTACCATTCATTTGTAACAGGGAAGAAAATAACTTAATCTTTTTAAATTATTATTACTTTTAAATATCTCTGGGGGTTGTGAAGGCTTTATCTTCTTGTTTACATCTTCCAACACGAAGTTTCCGCAGTTCTGTTTTTGCTGAAGCAATAACACATCTCCACACTCCCGAAAGCTCCCCAATAGTTGCCTTTATGGGACTGCTCAATTTGGCCTAGATTACGTGGCAGTGAAAGTTTGTGACTCATGCATTTCCTCCCACTCAGAGAAATAAAGCAGTGGCAGTAGTGGAAAATATAAAGGAAAATGCCACTAGGATGAAATCCATCAGGACAGGATGAATCCACACGATTTTTTTTTGGTGCAGGGCTGTGTGGAGCATCTGCCTTGAAAGGAAATCGTGATTAGGGCAATTACAACTGCAAACAAATCTCAAACCTCATATCCTAACGTAGTATCAACTGCACAGCGAGTATTGAAGGTTTGGCCTCCAAGATAAGGAAAGCAGCGAACCCGTTTGTCTGACAATTTCTGGGTGCCTGGGATGAACTTTGTTAACGGGAGAGGGAGGAAGGCGTGGAACCAGCAATCACACACACAGCAATCACACACATAGCAATCGCACACACAGCAATCACACACACACACAGCAATCACACACACAGCTATCACACACACAGCAATCACACACACACACAGCAATCACACACACACACAGCAAACACACACACAGCAAACACACACCCAGCTATCA
>VWZG01011578.1:276241-303767 GCA_013396735.1 Grallaria varia
AGCAATCACACACACAGCAATCACACACACAACAATCACACACACACAGCAATCACACACACACACAGCAATCACACACACAGCTGTCACACACATAGCAATGACACACACAGCAATGACACACACAGCAATGACACACACAGCAATCACACACACACACAGCAATCACACACACAGCAATCACACACACACAGCAAACACACGCACAGCAATCACACGCACAGCTATCACACACACAGCAATCACACACACAGCTATCACACACACAGCAATCACACACACAGCAATCACACACACACACAGCAATCACACACACAGCAATCACACACACAGCTATCGCACACACAGCAATCACAGACACACACGAGTACAATATTTACTCTCTCACAACCAACGGGGCTGAAAAATGTTACCAAAGACCCCGGGAATTTACAATACAGCGTTGAAACTTCCATAGCGATGGAAACACTTTTGTCTCCCTTCGCGCCCTCTCTTTGGGTTTGTCCCAGGGAGTAATTCTGGTTAAGACACTGTGCGAGTTTGTGTTTCTCCAGGTCATGAGAAGGATAAGAGGTTGTAGGGGAGATAAGACAGTCTCAGAGGATGACTAAAAGGACAAGTGCCATGTGCTTTCCTCTCTCCTTATTATTTTACTTACCTTCTTTGTCAGGTACTTCCTCCTCCAACTTCTCCGTAGGGTTCAGGACCTTTTTCCATTTCGAAATAGTCCTTTTCAACCTTTGCAAGCTAAGAGTCAAAACTACAGTTCCATTTGATTTCTTGCTGCAGCCAAGACTGTTAAGAAATAACGGCTTTGAAAAGTGGTCCTTTAAAGCTAAAATTGATCCCATACAAAAGGACATAAGGATCTTGCAAAGTACTTTACTGGAACATTAGGTGAAAAAAAAAAAGGCAAAAGTGTTCCTCCTTCAGAACAAAGAAGGTTTAAGCCGTAGGGTTGCCCCTCTCATGTCTATTCAAAAGGGATGTAAATATGGAATGTGAATATTCACACCAGAACCCGGAGCCCTGGAGAGGGTGTGAAATCATCACTGTGATAGTGACTCTTTAGAACAGTGGGGCAGGTCCAGTCCTTGTGTGATAAAATGACATCTGGTCACATCCCCTGTGTGGAGTTTGGGGCAGGAGTTCCTGAGAGAGCCCAAACTTTGCTGGGACATTTCTCGGGGAGGATCCCTGTGTGCAGCAGTGCCAGCGTGGGACCAGGAGGGCAGAGATGCACAGGCAGGGGCTGAAAGGCTCCTTAGCTCGGGCTAAACAGACCCAGCTCGTTCTTGCTGGGCTAGCAGAGCAGGCTGCCAGCCAGCAGCCAGGGTGCTGAGCTCCTAAATGCACAGAGGGCATTCCCAAAGAGCCAAGGCAGAACACCCTGGATCAGAATTTTCCAAATTATTTATGGCCCCTGCCTCAATTCCTACCTAATATATAGCAGAAATTAATTAACAAGTACCAAGACACGCGCAAGAAAGAATCGTTTCAGCTCAATGGGTTCTTCATGAGGCTCTCTTGAGTAAAACACAATAAGCCCCAAAAAAGAAGCAGCAGCTCGGTGCTTCATTTCCTGCAACTGATACTGGTTGTAACAGCACATCCATGATGGTTTATAGTTTAAGGCATTTAAACACTCAACTGCTGTCACCCAGCTGGAATCTGGAAGGAATATCCTGAGCTTTATTTAGCCAGGGAAGGTGTAACAAAGCTTGGCTGCAAAGGTCTCTCTCCAGTTTCTGTCAGTCAAGGACTGTGCCAGCTGGATCCTACAGGTTTCCTCAAGGATCAGCAGAAGAAATAATATTTACCTTGGATACAACTTGCAAAGCAGTTTCCTTTTGCTCTGGCTCGGGGGCACTTTACAGTCCCTGGCTTGTGAGCCCCTGTGTGTGTGAGCTGGGAGAGAGAACTGAGCACAACAGCATTTCAGGAACTTCCCAGAACCAGCTGCTTCAAAACCCGAGGATTAAAATCTGCGCCTCTTCCAGACCTCAGGAGGGGCAGCAGAGAAACCCTTCTTTGTGGACTATGGCAAAATATAACTTAAAAGTACAAAACAACAACCTCTTGGGAAATGATGGGATTTGCTCTATGAGTTTTCACTCTGCTGTTCAGAGCTCAGTCATAAAAATAAAGTGAATATTTCCCAAGTACTTTATACCGTGAATGTTTACCAAAAAAAGTCAGAGGATGAATTATATATTTTTGTCTGTCTCTGTGATAAACCGTCCGTAAAAGTAATGCTATGTGAATATTAATAAATACGCAGTGAGTTAGTATTGTATTTCAGGCTATATTGATCATATTAATGAGAATGGTAATGTCTGTATGTTTATTATGATAAACAGAACTGTGTTCATGTTGCATTTGCAATTCGAATGGAATTAACTTTCTAAAGTTGCTGAAGATGAACATTAAATACAGAGAAATGATCGGTGAATAAGCTCCTTTAAAACCCTCTTCACTCCTGGGTCAAATCTAGTAAACTCAGTATAAATTAAACTTGAAAATTAAATGTTATTGACAGTCGTGGACACAAATACCCAAAGAGGGAAGAACCTGATCTTTGTAACAACAAGTGCAACCGAGGAACTTGCACTGAGCACAAGAGTAAATAAGGCTCATGAATTTCAACAACAGCACACGGGAGTATAAAGGTGGAACAGGAGAGCAGCTTTGGTGGAGACTGAGCCCACAAAGACACTCTGGTTTTCCATTAATGAGAAAATAAGTTTGGCTGCCCTAAAGACATATCTTAACAAAATAATTAACTGTAAATGAGCTGCTGTAGCACTATCAGAGCAGAGATAGTCCAGCCTGTAACTTCAGGGCATATGCAAAGGAAAAAAATGGCTGAAGTAGTGAGACAAATTCTGCTTACCTCGGAATTTAAGCACAGGTGGTTTCTTTGGGTCTTTTTTTCATTTTTCCTCTTGCATTTCTTCTCTGGGAGCTATTCAAATAATTGTATTTCTTAATTGCCTCAAGACTTTCTCCAGCAAACAGGAAAAATTGTGTAGAAAAGGAACCAGCTTCTTTCTAAGATATGGAGTGAAGGTGTTCCATGGAAATTGAACCGGTTTTTGTGTCAGCAGCAACAGGTTCCTGTAATCTGTCAGCAAACCCTGTCCATCCCAATGCAGATGGACAGAAGTTTGTGCACAGTATTGGATTCCTGTCTGCTCACTAAAGATGTTCTCACCATACTTTTCACTTTCCTATGTGAATATTATTAAACTTTTAATTTGGTGCAAAGAACGGAGACTTTTATAGCCTGTTCTGGGCCCAGTAATTCTCATCATGAAGTTATTAGCAAGAGGGAATGAGCAGCAATTGAGAGGGAACAATGAGGTTATCATCATAACTTGTTCTTCCCCGCTCAAAATGATGCTCCTGTGATCTCCATTTTGCTCTAACTGGGAGCTGCTTTTTAACTCAGGAACTTTTCCATAACGAAGCGACGAAGGAAATTACTGGACATTTCTTTGAACCATAAACTTCCTAGAAATGCAGAGGGAATGTCACCAGCAGCAGGTTCGTGGCTTTCAAAGTTCATCTCGCAGCTCTTTCAATCATTTTTTTTTTTTAGTGAAATAAATCTGTAGCCATTGAGTCCATTGTGTAATCCCCCCCCACACCTGTAAATGGTAATGTGGGATGTCATGGTTTATTTCATAGCAGAAAGGCTGTTAAATGAATACTGACAGCACCATTAGTGTTCCCATCTCGAACTGAAGTGCAAGTCAGCTCTGCTTAAGTCGTCATTTTCAGGAGCCACAAATAAATGGGAGGTTTAAAAAGGAGCTGTAGGTTAAGCAGAGCTGAATTAGTCACAAAAAATTCGCAGAGAAGGGGGAGATTCAGGAAATGACGCCCTGAAATTCTTACCCCAACACAGTCTGTCTAAGCAGCCAGTGCTGAACGCCCCAGAACACCAAAACTTGGGCTGAAAACTTGGTTAATTCCGAATTCACTGAGGGATGTTGGTATCACTTCAGCAGCAGCATCTGGTGCTCTCCTTGCTCCCACCTACACCCGGTACCTCGTCCCCACCCGTGGCCAGCAGAACCCAAGTGGGCTCCACACACCCCAAACTCCTCTTTGCCTGCAGCCTTCTGGTGAAAAGTAAAGCAGAGACAACCAAGATAACTCGGCTAATAATGTAATTCATTTAGCCCACCGAGAAGCATTAATTACCGTTGTTCTGCCCTGCATCCCAGGTTCCTCCATACCAGCTCCTAGGAAAGAAAATGAGTCCTGCTTGCACTGAAATAAGGTGTTTAATTTCTATTCTTAACCTCTCCTGTGGTAATCTCATACACATATGGTGACTTGATATGATACTCTTATATTACATTCTGTGATTTGTGACTGTCCGAAGTACTGAGCTACTTCTTTTTCTGAAATTCATATTCTGTCTCATTTGTACTTAATGCAAGAGTCCTTATTTGGTTGTTCTACACATTTTAAACATTTTTCCCCCTCATACAGGTAATGTCCTTTTTGGAGGTGAAAAACTGAGTGCTTGTCCCTGGAGTCTTATACATTCTGTTGTTTTATAAACATTTATCACAACTTTTTTAATACCAAAACCTGCAATCCTTTAACAGGCAAAGCCTTGTTTGGTGAAGGGTCAAGCACTCTGTGCCTCTTCCCAGGTTCCAGAAGTTTTCAGATTGCTCCTAATTGACACTCTGCTAACAGGGCTCAACATAATTCAAGGAGGAACAGTTTTTCTTAATGAGGAATAATTGTTTCCTTTCTCGGTACAGCTCTCATTCAAGTTTAGACATTATTTTTGCCTTTATTTGCATGTTTATCCAAGCTATTTGGTCCAATCTATTTAAAGGGATCAGCAACATTCAAATTAAAACCTAAACCACTCAGGTTCTCACACTGGTTGGTTTGTTGGTTTGTTCTTGAGTCATCCATAATAAAAATTCAACAAGCAGTTTGTATATGGTCATTTATTAACTCTTTCCCATAGGTGAACTCAGAACACCTCAGAAGAGGAATATAAATATATTTTTTTTTCTAAATGAGGTTAAATCCCATTTACCTTCTGTTTCCCCTCCCTGTTACTTAGAAGAGGACACAGCAGTAATTCCAAGCTAACACACTGTTCAATAAAACCAGATAATGCTGTATGGGTGTGCTGAGCTGATTCCTCATTCCCAATGAAGTGTTTCTTTCCTCACTTAGGGCTCCTAACGGGACCCTGACTGACGGGGTAAGATGGCCAACCTTCACCAGTACTGAGCAAAAATATTTGACACTGAGCACCAACACTCCAGAGATACGGACAAAACTTCGTGCTCAGCCCTGTCGATTCTGGAAATACTTTTTCCCCAAAGTCCTGGAAATGACAGGTATGAATTCTTTTCTAGATGTTTTTACATAGAACTTTTATGCAAGGATGGTTATGCTGGATGCAATTGTGATACCTGAGTTCAAACTGATATATGAGATGTTCAGGGGTTGGATAAAACTCGTTGTGCATCCCAGAACAAGCCCTTTGCTTCTGGCCATGGGTCACCACCCTGTTTGTGCCAGGACAAGACCCAGGGACAGCCCAAGGCCCAGGGCTCTGTGACAGGGAGTTTCTCTGTCCCAAAATGCAGATACAGCCAAGGTCCCCCCTGCAAGAGCCCTGGTGTTACAGGGCTCTGGGTTCCTGGGTGCTGGAGAGAGCAGCAAAACCAGGGCTAAAGGGGGGGCTTGCACTGGGATTTCTGGAAGCTTGGGATGGTCTGGATAAACTCCATGTACCTGAGGCTGTTATATTTGGGTCATATTGTCCATTATTTATGGGATTCTATTATTGTGCAACTAATCCACAGAGGATATGAAGTGTGCTGCTACTGCCAAGAGGGGATTCTGGTTTCCATCTCACGTGAGAGCCTTGTGTTTTTATTTCTGGAGTGTCAGTCATGGATGACAACCAGACACTGCAGGATTTGCCTGCACAAAACAGAAGTGGTTTGTGCCTGACCTGTATCCAACAGAGTGATGAGATTTCACTACCTAGAGAAGTATAAGGGGCTGTTTGAAACTCTTAAGTCCAGCTCAGCACAGAGAACTCACATCTTCAGAAAGCAAACATCCCAGTTTTCACAAAGCCCAGCAAACAGAACAAGCCTCTGTGCTTTGGGTTTCAAAAGGAATTGATTTTATAAAGTGATTTTGCAGCTCTGGAACCGCATTCTGCAGCTTCAAGTCTCGTTTGAAAAATAAGATGCACATTTAAAATGTTAATTAGTAATTTAAAATCATCCTGTAAGACTCAGTCTGAATGCTAGTCTTAAAAATATGTAAGTCTTAAAAATATGTAAACTGTCACTGCACAGATGATTCCTTCTGAACTAATTTATTCCTTCCTCATTTGAGTCGTTGACTGTATTATGGCTCAACTTTTATCCCTTCTCTATTCAACAGATGTTTTTCAATTAAATCAGGAGAAGCAAAAAATCAGTAGGTAAAATGAATAATTTATGAGCCTTACTCGGTGATTTTAAAATCACAGCATCCCAAATTACAGACGGATTTTGGGGAAGCTTTCAAAGGTTCTGGCAAGCCCTTTGCGCTGAGCCAGGAGAACCGAACTGGTTTCCGTGTTCCTTTCACCTGGCTGGGAATCCCTGTGTGGAAATGTGCAACCCTCGAATGGGCTGAGCAGACCCAGGGGTGGCCAGGAGGGACAACATCACCAGGCAGAGCTCAGCAAACCTTGGCAGGAGAGCAGGGGGACCTCGCATGGTCCTGGGCTGGGAGGGGTGACAGAGCAGCACCCAGGATCTGCCAGGAGAGCAGGAGGACCTCACATGGTCCTGGGCTGGGAGGGATGACAGAGCAGCACCCAGGATCTGCCAGGAGAGCAGGAGGACCTCGCATGGTCCTGGGCTGGGAGGGATGACAGAGCAGCACCCAGGATCTGCCAGGAGAGCAGGAGGACCTCGCATGGTCCTGCTCTGGAAGGGGTGACAGAGCAGCACCCAGGATCTGCCAGGAGAGCAGGAGGACCTCGCATGGTCCTGCTCTGGAAGGGGTGACAGAGCAGCACCCAGGATCTGCCAGGAGAGCAGGGGGACCTCGCATGGTCCTGGGCTGGGAGGGGTGACAGAGCAGCACCCAGGATCTGCCAGGAGAGCAGGAGGACCTCGCATGGTCCTGGGCTGGGAGGGATGACAGAGCAGCACCCAGGATCTGCCAGGAGAGCAGGAGGACCTCACGTGGTCCTGGGCTGGGAGGGATGACAGAGCAGCACCCAGGATCTGCCAGGAGAGCAGGAGGACCTCGCGTGGTCCTGGGCTGGGAGGGATGACAGAGCAGCACCCAGGATCTGCCAGGAGAGCAGGAGGACCTCACATGGTCCTGCTCTGGGAGGGATGACAGAGCAGCACCCAGGATCTGCCAGGAGAGCAGGAGGACCTCACGTGGTCCTGGGCTGGAAGAGATGACAGAGCAGCACCCAGGATCTGCCAGGAGGCAGAAACACATCCCTTCGCCATAATCAGTAGTTTACGACATAGATTTACATGCTTTAATGATGAGAAATTCAGAACAATATTCTTAGCAAAAAAGGAAAGACCCGTCGTGTCTGGATCCCAATACAGAGCTGAGACAAGAACATTGTTAAGGGGTAGCACTGCCCTGTCGTGGATCTACATTTGTCAGGCCTTGAAATGTTGTAAATATAAAAACATAAATATATTTCCGTTACTTCCTTATGCAATATTATACAATTCTGACAAAAAAAAAAATCCCTTTAAAATTCTGCTTAAAACCATGATATAATACTTTCTGTTGTAAGAATTCTCTTCACTGAAATATGGTTTTGCATTCCTTCTCTCCTTTTATGCCCAAAGGACAGTGCATGCCATAAATATATATATTTTCCTCTTTTCTGAGAGTCTCTCTCTTATAAATATTCCTTCCACTGCAATATTCTTAGACAAAGGCTGTTTTAACATGAGGTGATGCAAGACAAGAGAAAACAAGAAGCAAGGAAATTTGAGGTTGTCATTATTACAGGTTCAAGTAGGGTTCAGACAGACAAAGAAGAACCTGAAGAGGACAATCAAAGCAACTCATTTTGCAGAAATGGCAATGATTTCTCAGTGTCAGTTGATCAGGATGGGCTTGGTAAGCACTTGCTGGAGTTTCAGTATATAAATCTATGGTTGGGTCAGACCTTGTAGTTTTGTGCCCAGCTGGGTAACAATCACTGCACCTCGACCTGCCTTTCTTGGGCTCTAAATTCCAATTAGACACAATTTGTACCCAGATTGTCACCCTCTTTCAAGGGCACTGGGCACACCCTCCATCCCCCTCACCCCAAGCCAAGCCGGGACCACTCAGATTTGTTATTTCACCCGAGGATGTGAGCACTGGGACAAGCCCCAGAAGTTTTTTTCTGATGACTGCTTCTCAAAGAAACACACTGGAGGGACAGTAAACACTAAGTGACTTTTAAGTGGCTCTTAGAGCAATCATATGCTAATTATAAAAGCATCTATGATAGACTCTAACTCCTCAACACAGTCTTTAATGCATCTAGAGCCCTAACTATTTATATATGCCTGCTTCCTCTTGATTATAGAAAGCTGCAGGCAGCCAAGCTTTCCATTTATTGTTCCATTACTATTTTAGTGTGCCTAATACATATTTTCCTATTTTTTATATTGCTGCATCATGTATCATCTATAGAGAAATCAAAGTAGGTAGCATAAATACATTATGTTTTAAAACCACCCTAAAAAAGATTTTGCACGTGGAGGCAGAGAAAAGTTCAAGCTCTTGACCAGAGAGTTACAAAAATAATTGTATTTGCCCTTATCCTCCAAGCAGTGTCTGGATTCCACAGAGCTAAGTACTCAGGGGAATAAGAATATTAAAAATTTGACTAAATATAAAAGCCATCATCAGAATTAGTTTTAAATTTCCACAGAAATGTGAACTAGTCCAAAGTAACCTTTCCAGCTTACAGAGTAAAACTTTACTCTTTGCACCTTTGGGCAACAGGTTTCTGTACCCTACCAATCTGACTTCTTTCTAACTCCAGTACCTTCCATCCCATGTCATTGGAAAGATAACAGCCCTTAAAATAGTTCATCTTCCAGAGACCTCTAATGACTTTTGGAAGAAGAAAAAAAATAGAGAAATAAATATGAAGGTCTCAAACATGCATGTGAAAATGACTATACAGTTGGGGTTACCAGAGCTTTGATATTCATAGTGTGATTAAAGAATCAGAGAATTACAGACTCATTACGGTTGGAAGGGACACCTGGAGATGTTCCAGTCCCAAGGCAGGGTCACCTAGAGCAGGTGACACAAGGGCACTGAATAGAGATGCTGAAATATAGAGCCTATTTTTTTTCTCCTCTCTGAACATTTGTGTAGGAACTCTCACCACGAGAATGTCCAGCATAAACCTGTAGCATTTGTCACACTAATGAATCAAGAAGTTTGCAGCTACCTGTAATTATGAGCTGTTGAGGAGACAAAAATTAATCCTAACTTGTCATCCCTTATCAATTATATCAGAACAGCTACACAGCCTTTGTCTCCATCTTAAAGTCAATACACAAAAATGCACTGAAGATTAGCACTTTATTGGCACATCCAGCAGTTCAAAGGATGGTGTGGTGATAAATTCCCCTTTGCTGTAACATCGTTCAAGGAAGGGTTGTATGGAAGGCTGTGAAATCCCAGCTGTCTGCACTGGCACTGCTGAAGAATCAAAAAAACCCTTTTTTTTTCCTTTTTTTTTTTCCTTTTTTTTTGGGCCAGCTACACTGGGACCTCCCAGAGCCTGGAGAATCTGGAGAATCTCCCTTTCCCTCCTTGTCAGCTTTGCATTGGGCTGGTGGGAATTGCTGCGGCAAACGGGTGGCCCAAATGAGTGCAGGGAGCAGAAGGAGCTCCTGCAGCACAGAGCACTCACCAGTGCTCTCAGCTGTAATTATTGGTCAGCTCAGATTCCCTCCCCTTTTCCTCCTCTGCCTCCCAGCTGTCAGCTCATCCAGCTCACGGCTGGTTGCCTCGAAGAGATGGATGATGTCGGTGATAATGGGATGCATTGACTTGTGACTTCAATTTGGATCTTATCACTGGGAAAAAAAAAAAAAGCGGCAAACAAATTGGAATCCAAGTTCTTATTTCAGTGGTTTTCTTCCCCTTTTCATTTTTTAGATTCATAATGGTGGCTACTCTGAATTTTTTGGTGCCTGCTTTCTCTAGTTGACTCACTTCTTCACCAGAACCTTTAAGCAGCACTGAAATGCCCTATATTTTATACTCTAGAACAGTGACTTTTAATTCAAGCTGAGTCTATGGCAGAGATATCGCAGTTTCTAAAGTTTTTGGGCAGACTTCAAGCACATCTACTCCTGAATAATTAAAGAAGGGACTGGTGTTTTGTTTGGTTTTTTTTTTTTTTATAATTGATAAGTGGAGGCTTTGCCTCAATAAATAAAACTGGATACCCCAAATCAAGAAGAAGATAAGAAAACACAGGTTAGGCACTTTTCTCCAAATAACATTAACTACTCCTTCATACACTGAATTACCAATCCATTTGATTTAACAAGGAAGATTTGGCTTTACCTGAGATCCCGACTGCATCTTTAAATTAAGAAATGTGCAAAGGAGAGCTCTTAGAGTCGGGAAAGCAAAATGTTGTGCATGTCTCCTCCCCACAGCTTAGTGGTCAAAATGAGGCTTTATTGTTACCAGTGCTCACAAATCCTCTTTGAGTTAATGGCAGGCTCATCCTGCAGAAAAAAAAATAAAATTAAAAATTACCTGAACTTCTCTTTGATCTCTGATATAACCAAGCTTATTTACCACTTTGAACAGAGTGTGGTTAATTTTTTAACTTTTTTTCCCATATTTTTTGAACCACACAGAAGTACAGAACTTTCCCAGGGAAAAGTATCTTGGTTTTATTTCTGGTCTCGCTGAAACCAAGAGGTAATGTAAATCTCATTTCAAAGTCTCATTAAATTGCCATCTGGATTTCCAGACCAAAAAGGGTTGGAAATGTTGAGCCGAACTGCAGATAAGCAACCAAATTACTGGATGTTTCTCCAGACTGAATCTCCGAATCAGTTAACTCTCTTTCCCGGATATTTTCTCTACTGATGTGTAAAACACAAAAGTATTTCATTTTCACCTCACCAGTTACACCTGCAGTGCTGGCAGGTCATAAAAAAAGGGGGAAAGGGTGTATTTATGGAGGGAAAGGGCCGGTGCTGCAGCAGGAGAACATAAAGTCAAAGGAGCATAAAGAACCCATGGACTGTTATCTCCTGAACGCAATTACCAAGTGTTTTTGGAAGCCAGCTATGGCAATATGAGACACCAAGAGGTTCAGGTCCAGAACGAATAAAGCATTCAGAGCTCATCAGTGGCTTCTAAACTTTTTCTTGAAGTCCACAACTGATGGAAAATAATGTGGCACAGCCTGCACGTGGTACCTTTCCTTTGATTGTATGGGCTGTCCCTGCAAGGTCACTGCATTTCCCTGCAGTATTATCTACCTTTGGGTAATAAAAAATACTCTGGGAACCTTGTGGAACTTCGTGCTTTTATCACTCTTCTCATCCTTCCCCTCTGCTCTGATGCCTGTGACAAATTTGGGAATAGAGATTGCCTTGGGACACGGGATGAGTCGGGAAATGCTTTATGGGTTGGGATGAGACAGGAAAGAGGAGACGGTTCCATGTTGACACAGTGCACATTTTACTTTCCCTTCTCCAAACCTGTGCCCTTTCTGCTTTTAACTTGGGGATTTATTCCAGGGCAGGGTGAAATCCTGGCCGCCCCTGGAAACCCACTCAAACTAATGGCAATCCTCTTGCTGCCTTGAATAAGGCTGTGATTTCATTCTGGCTTTACAAGCACCCATCTCATTTTACAAACTGTGGTCTTCAGGGTATGCAGGTTCACTGCAGGGTACCCTGAGCCAAAATAGTGCTTTGAGGATCAAAAAAATAAAAAAGTGCCTTTAAAATGACAAATTTGGTGGACGAAAGTATTATCCAAAAGCCACAAGCCCCTAAGTAAGTATATTTATCGCCCTGCAATGTGCCAGAATGATATCTTTGCAGGCCTTCCTGATGTAAAGACAAGGTGTTAATCGCTGAATTTTCAGTCTTTCCAGGTTTAGGAAAAAAGCAAAGGACAATACTATAATGTATTTGGAGCAGATGACATTGATAATCAAAATTATTTTTCAATTAGCATACAAAGAGATTCAAATTTAGATTAATGTAACCCATTTCATGTTTTACAGGAAATATTGATGAAGCAGAACGAGAGTGGAAAGCAGGATTCCATCGCTGGAACAATTACATGTCAGACTGGAAAAATCAATTTAATGATTACACCAGCAAGAAGGAGCTGTGCAAGTTCTAATTAATATGTTTACCCTTTCCAGTATGTCCACAGGACTGTTCATCAGGCAAATGCCCAGGTAGCTTTCCAACATGTCTAGCATTAAATATGTCCTGCAGATTAAAAAAGAATGTTACAGATATCATTTGGATTCCACAGGCCTTTCATTTCTATTTTATTTCCTATCTTAATAAACAATGTAAGACATCTGTACCCTTTGAAGCTTCAGTGGGCTAAATAGGACTATAAAGTCTGAAGATTCATAATGTACATGTTATTATAAATATTAGCTGTTTAAAGTCACGCTCCAAAGAAACAATGTAATCTGTTAGAGAGAAATGGGGTTTTTTTCAACAGGAATAGTGATTTACAGTATTACCACGCAAAACACAGTCAGATTTGATCTTTAACTGCAACACCACCACACTTGAACCTTGCTTCAGACATAATGGAATGGACATAAGCATCAAGACACAATAACTTTGCTGGATGCAGGGAACGGCATTTGCTTGTTAGACCAAAAAGTTTTAGGGCTGCCCTTAAATTGTGAATCGCTGCTCCTTTATGGCCAAACCTGTAGGACAAAGCCATGGTGGGAGAGGATTCAAACCAGGTATTGAAAGCCTAAATCACCACCATGATGTGTGTAAGGGCATAAGGCAGAACTCCAACCCCTCTGCTTCCACCATCCTCGTTTTTCCAGGTGGAAGGAACTACAGACTCCCAAGGAACAGACTCACAGCTTTCCCTGCTCAGGCACCCACTGCCCCACCTGATCAAAGTCCCTCCTATGGAGATGAGCTCCAATTATGATATTTTTGTTCACTGAGTTGCCTCCTAGTCAAGGGACAGCCCCATGGAACACGAGAGATGAGTCTTTACACCTGCAGAGCAGGGGTCAGCAGGTTCACAGAATGTGCCAGGCTGGAAGAGACCCAGAGGATCCCAAAGGGATTGAGTCCAACTCCTGGACCTGCACAGGACCATCCCCAGGAATCATACCAAGAGAATTGTCCGAATGCTGCACCAAATCATCCATGGAGAACAACCACGAAAGGTGTGCTCAGCCAGGAGAGCGGGACCTGGCCAAAACCTCCTCCTGGGAAGGACTGGGAAGGGCATCACTGCAGAGGAGCATTGTGCCTGTGGTGGGAAGGACCCAGCTCCTTGACGAGGTCCACTGAGCTCTAGCTTGTCTCCCACCTACCTGAGCTGAATCTCTTAGAAGCTTCTGAAAAAAACCCTTGGATAATTCCCTTTCCTATTTCTCTGCTTTCATGATGATGGGGCTGGAATTTTTATGCCTGAATAACACCTTAATTGGCTGCTTTTCGCTGGCCCAACCGGGAAGAATAAATGCCAAAAATTTGATGAACGTAAGTAGTATGTAAAAGCAACAAGGCATCTCATAAATAAATTATCCCAAAGCTCTCTGTAAATGCAATAACATCTCAGAGCATCTATTTTCTGTTCTGGTGATTGCAAGCTCTTGCAAAATGCCTCCTTGGATTGAGTAGAGTGAAGAGATCTAGATAATGAACAGAGAGTGTTCTCTTTCAAGCAATCAGTTTGACCACACAGGATCCCTGCAAGGAAAGGATTTATTTATATAGAAAGGCCAACTTCTGCAGGAGATGATGGCTTATCATCTGCTCGGTTATTTCCAAGAGAACACAATCATTTCCTGACTCCATTAGGGCAAAGCACCTTTTAGCTCAGTATTTCAAAGGCTGCAGTGAAACCTGCACAATGGAAAAAAAACCCAAAACTGATTGTTTCTGAACAGGCACGATCAAAACTTTAAATTGCCTGGAATTAAAAAGCCCTCCTTATGCAGCGCTCCATGTTTATACCACAGGTAATTAGCTCAATTAACATAGCTACTGGTCTTGGTAGTGGCGTGGAGAGCTGTGTCAGTCTACAGAGTATTGGCTATTTATTGAATATTCCTCATGCTGGTGATGAGCTGCTGAAAATAAACACAGGAGGAGGAACTTTCTGGCCATCACTGGGCAGTTCTGGCACTCCCCGTTTTATTTCTGTGCTTCATAAATGCACTGGGTGCTGATCTGCAGCAATTGTTTCTTTAGACATCCTTTTCTTAGATATATTTCTCTATCCATCTGTCTGATCAGCCTAATCAATGAAGGACAAAATACCCGAGCCAATTAAAATGTAAAATAACCTTTGGGAAGGGCAGGTCGAGAAGCAGTTTATAAAATAGTTTGCTGGGAAGGTATCCGTTTTTTGAATAAAGCAAAGGTTAAACCACTTTTTGAAGTGTGGTTTGACTGATTTCCTTGGTGTGAGTTGGTGGCTTTGTATTTGTTCACAGGCTGGCAAATAATATTTCCATTTAACATTGATAGGAAATCAATATACCATGTGGTTATGTATTCATGTCTCACACAAGCCTTACGTACTTGGATGTAAATGGTTAAAGTAATGAAGAGTAAAGAGAAAAACCTGTGTCATTTCTTAGTATTAGAGGGATATTTCACCCAGACCTCACTGAAGATGGAAAGTTAATTGTGTTTTATTTTCACTCATAAGAGCCAAGAAACAAGAGGTGCTCCGTGAAACAAAAGGAAATGCCTTGGTTCTTTCTTACCATTCTGGATATCCAAAGCAAGAATTCTGAATTTAGTCACGGAGTTGTAGAAAGATTATAATAAAATGAACTGCAGTGCCAACAGAAATGTCGGCATTAAACTACTTGTCTTTATGTTTATAAAGTACCAGCACAATGGTTAAATGACACACATTTTAGAGAGGGCTGAATTGAGACATTTCCCAGTGAAACTGTTCCATTAAAATCAACTCTTTTTTTTTTTTTTCTTCATTTTAAATGTGTTGTCTGAAGGAATTTGGGTTAGAGAAGCTTTTTTATTTGAGTGAAATTCCCTCTGGTCTCCTGCTGGAGAGAGCTGGGATGTTCGTGCTGCCCTGTCTGGGGCTGGACCAACCAGCGTGAAAGTTCTGCTCTTTGAACAGAGGACCTTCAGCCCCCCAAGGTTGTCTCCAGCACAACGAAGACCCTCCCACGGTTTCCAGGCTTCCTCCCAGCTGCAGATTTTGCACTCCCAGTTCGGATTTTTGGGATGGGTGCCCAGTCCTCGCCCTCCTAAGCCTTGGCCGTCACTCCAAGTTTGCCAATTTCTTTCTGTTGATGTGGAAGTCTGTTTTTTTGGCCTTCTTTGGTCACTGGAGGTTATTTATACAGCAGAGATTAGTGCTCTGTAAACACAGGGAGAGAGACGTGCCCAGTTTAGATCCTCATGAACAGACAACTCATCTCTATCAGCTCATTCTTGGAAAAAGATCTTTGCAACATAAGGAATATAAATCCTTTATTTTATTTTTTTAAATCATTTTAATTAGAGTGCTGGAGAGAAATTGCCTTGGTTTATGGAAAACTGGTGCAGGTCCTTCTAATGCTCCTTCCACAACAGATCATCAGCAAGAGATTTGTCCCCTTATCATGCACAGATCCCCCATGGATTCATCGGAACGCAATGTTAACGGGGGAGAGATGTCTATTTGTCTCTATCAACATCATAATGTCGTCTTTTGGGGCTTGATTATGGTTTATCATTTCTACTGGCTCAGCACCAGTCCTGCGACATCAGCAGCAGTTATTTAAGGGACATAAAAAATGTCCCTGTGCTCCAGTTACACCTGCAGCGTGTCCAGCTCCTGAGGAGCAGCCTGGGCTGTCACTGCTGTCACTGCCAGCCTGTCCACAGAAGGCTCTTACCTTCCTTCCCCTCCATCTGGGGGAGAAAATCTAACAAGGGGAGAAATAAAATCAAAAATTCCCTCAAAAAAACTAAACAACAACAACAACAAAAAAAAAAACACCCAAAAGGAATAATGAAAAAAACCTGAATGGAGGGGAGAGCAAAAAAATCAGGAGAGGAAAAAAAAGGTGGAAGAGAAAAAAAAAAAAAAAANAAATAGGGAGAGGAAAATAAACCACCTCAAAACAAACACAATGAGAAAAAAATCTAAGGGGGAAAAATAATTTTAAAAAATGCAAAGGGAGAAATTTAAAAATAACCAAACTAGTGGGGGGAATGGGGGAAAAAAAAAAAAAAGGGGNAAAAAAAAAAAAAGGAGAAAAGAAGAAAGCTCCCCACAAGCACTTTTGCCCCAGAATGAACAACTGCAGGGTGTAATATGGTGCACAGAGGTACAGAGTCTCCCAGTGTCCCCTTTCCAACAATCCCAGCCAAAACCCCTCCCGCTGAATGGCCAAATAAGTTGACAAACTTGTCAGTGATTAAGAATCCAGGCCGAGGGAGGGGACGGGCAGCTGTCCACTTTCTCCCTGTCTTTTCCCTTCCAGTCCATGGAATTAGGGGCGTTTGCCAACCCCTCCCTGCCCTTGGCTGCCCCGGGAGCCCAAAGCACCTGGGGAAGGGATCTGTGCAGCTGGAGAATGTGCCACGGGCGTGTTGGTTTCCTCTGGCTGGATTGGGAGCCAGAATCCATTAGGGCAAAAAACCCCAGAGATTCCTGGCTTAATGACAAATATTTCTCTCTTTCTCCTCGCTCTGGTTTTATTTATCCTCATCTATCTGCGGCTCTAGGTGGGTTTTCTATTGCTAAGCGAGTGCTGCCACAGGAGGGAAAAAAAAGCTTCTTTTAAAAAAGAAAACCTTTAGCAAAATTGACAATTTTAACTGTTTGCATGCTGGAATTTTTGGGATTTTCAACGGGAATTCGGCAACTGCGTGCACGGGGTTAATAATGAACAATTTGAGTGGTTCTGTGAGCTGGGGGGTGGGGGGACCACACTGTGTGTCACATCCATGCACACACAGATCCATGGAAATACAGGTTCCCAACCCTGCCAGCGACACGAAGGTGGAAGCTCGGATGTCACACTCTGCAAACACAAACCCAGCAGCTTTTTTGGTCTTTCCCGAGGAATTAAACACTCACGGGACTGCCTGACATAAATTGACGCCTCGGCCAAGTTAGTCCCTCCCAGTTAAAACTCCGAACGCCTTCCCTCGGATTTCAGCTGTTTCAGGAGCAAATTTCACCAACGAACATAATTAGCTGCTCGGAAATGCTTGGGAAGAGAAGACAATTCCCCCCTGAGCCCTGCAGAAACCTGGAGGGGAGAGCAGCGACTCTCCCGTTCTCGCAGGGACACCTTCCAGCGCTCCGTCGATAAACCAGAGCAGTTGCACTCACACAAACCTTAACTCAAGGGCTTAATGGCTACGAGGAGCTGATGTGAATCTACAATTAGTGCAGGTGCAAAGTGCTGAGAGGCTTTTAATTGGGTTGCAGGTGAGATTAAATAAGGCTTCTAGCATGGTGCAAGTGGTGGGCTGGGGAGGGAGGGTTTAGTCATATCATGGTTTTGGTTAGTTTGGGGAGAGTGAGGAGGGGAAATGAAGCTCAATTCCACCATAAAAATGAACAATGAGAAAGTTTCCTGATATTGGAGGACAATTACAAATCGGTCTTTTGGGATTTGCTAAATGTGGTCTCTACATATATATCACTTTTTAAAAATATTGCACTTTTTTCAGGGATCTGGAGATCGATCGCCAGGAAATCACAGTTGTATTAAATCTGACAATTATCTATTCCTTCCGAATCCACATATTTGCCTGGAAAAGAAGAGCAGCTCCTGATCTTTTCAACTCTGCTCCCTTTCAATCTGTGCCACGGCCGCAGGGGTTAAAGCTTTAGACACTGTTAATAGAACCATCTCCAGCTGCTGCAGGTGGTCCCTGCAGTTTGGGAGCGCTGGGGTTAAATTCTTTAATTCATGAAGTATTTATGAAGTCCTCAGTTAGGCCGAGCAGTGGTAAAAGCGTGTAGGCAGAGAGGAGTTATCCCCACACCTCTCCATCTTCCAAATTAAATTCCCTCTTGAGGCATTTCTAATCACTCCAGGGCATCTCATCATCCTCCCTCTGTTGCAGCCTGTGCAGGGCCGTTTCTTCCAAAAGAGACACATTTCAACTGACTTTTAAGCCTGATCTTATTTCATCGTCTCCTGAGTGAGACAATTAGGGTATTAACCCAGAAAAAGCAGCAAAAATGGGACCGAAATCATTTATCAAGAATTGTTTAGAAAATAATTCGCAGGGACTTTATTTAGCACCGGGAGAACCAGCTGGAATTACACATCCAAAACGATTCTTCTGAAATATTAAACTTTCCTCATCACAGGCGTGTAAATTTTAGAGATACTGCTACAGTCATTAAAGTACATCAGTCATTAAATAACCTTAACTATGTCTAATTTTTCTCGACTTAGAGCAGATTTTTTTTTTTTTTAAATTAAAGGTTATAACTGCAGGGGGGAAAAAAAAGTGTTGCTTTGTTATCTTTCAATATATATTTTATCCAGACCTTCTTCCCATTTCATGTTTCATTTTCAGGGCTACAGGGATGAGCACAGTTAGAACTTTCGCCATCTCTGCTCTGATCCTGTCGCTCTCACTGCGGGGATAATTGTGGTTGCAGGAAGAATTATTCCAGTCCAAACCTGCAATTTTATACACACACACACACACTCACCAGTGCCATATTCCCATATCCATCTGTCTTTGGGAGTGATCCAGCGCTCCCACTTTTGGACCGTCGGGTGACTTTCAGTTCATTAAAGTTTTTTCATTGCCTTCAACAGAAACACAGGAGCTCCTTTGAGTGACATTTTCAATATTCTCTAGCATTTAATATTCTGGGAGATATTTACTATGTAAGGATTAAAAAAAATCCACACCTCAGAACATACTTTTTTCCACAGACTTCTCTTGGTGATGAACTAAACAGGAGAGCAAAGATGTGAACAAATTGTAATTATCCACTTACTTTATATATTCCATCTTTCTATATAGTCCTAGTGAATGGACTCTGAAAAATGGAAACAGAAACTAAAATAATCCCCTCCCAATCCCTGGAAAACCTGGCGGTGGCTTCAGAGGGTCCTCTTCTGCTCCCTCATGGAAGCTCTCCATGGTTTTAGTTTCATTGCGCCATAAATCAGATCCACCAGAGCAGTTCCCATCCTTATCCACACTCAGAGCATATATTATCTAAAATAATAAGGCTACTATATCCTAAAATTCCTTTCTAGAAAGGTGTCACGCCAAGAAACCACTCCAGGAACTCCCAAGCCTGGGACTCTCCCTGTTGGTCTGGACTGGAAAGGGGGATCTTCACCAAAGCTCAGCCTGCAGGTCTCTACCCTTGCTCTGAGACTGCTGGGTTGGGTCTGAGAATGAAATCTGGCGACACTTGGGAACAAAGCAAGCAACAAAATAAAAATCATTGGGTTTTATTTCCTCTCCCTGGGCACCAAAAGCCAGATGCGTGGCTTTAGCTGCCTCGGACTGTGGGAAGGCAACAAGGGCGACGATTCCCGCAGCACTTCTTGTTGGTGCGAGAACAAACCTCAAGGGGAACCCCTGCAAATCACCCTCTGCCTTGTTCCTCTAGTCAAAGGAAGGTCCCTTGACCATGTGACCAGCCCCTGCAGCCTGAATTCCTTCGATTGCCACGGATAGCACTGCTGCAAACTCCTAAAAACCAGGTTAGTGCACTCTGGCTCTGCGATGAAATCGTGGCATTTGACACTCATAACTCCACTTTTATAAAAGCAGATTAGTCCATTAAAAACCTTTCCTAATAATGGTTCTATCAAAGCATACATTGCCTAAAGCAATACAATTATTGGTCAATAATTCCTCTTTAGCTGTCTCCATTACTATCCTTTTATTTCAACACTTGGCTTCTTACCCTTTGATCTGCTAATTATCTTTTTGCCCTCTGATCCTCTTTACAATTCCCTGGCAATTTGATCCATTAATTACAGTGCCCATATTCCCTATTTTCTGCAGAACGGGTGTTTTTTCTGACCCTCCTCACCTTTCTTCATCCAAAAACTTGCCATCTTTCTGTAGGGTATATCTACTTCTATATAGACATATATATAGAGAGAGATAGAAAACGCTATAATTAAAATTATCTTTGCATTATCTTTGCAAGCCTTTGGGCTCCATAACAGTGTCTTAATAGTTAGTCACTGACTTAAATATTGATGGGAATGGCCACTCTGGCAAAATCTTTGGAATCCAGCTTCAACAACCACAAACACTTAGATTTTTTCTAAATATTAGTAAACATAGATTGCATTTTTATCCTAAAGTCTCTAATAAATACACAGTTATGGCTATGTTTTGGATATGTATTATAAAAGAATATTTTCTGATATAAAGGTTTTCTCCCTTTATGAGCACATGGCTCATGAATTACTGAATTCTCTGCAGTGCCAATTTCCTAGTCCCTTCTAAGCCAGACTTTCAGTGCAACCTAAATATGTTCTCGAGTGGCATAGTTTTAGGAAGACAAACTCAGTGTTTTTATTTGTCCAATCCAGAAAAGAAGTTGCAATGGAAGGGGAACATTTTTGAGACTGGGGAGCAAAATTGTGGCCGCTGAAACAGAATCTTGGTGTATGAAATCTGGATTTCGTGACTTAGCTGTGATGAGGAAATCCTGTCAGAAATCCAAACAGCCTCTGGTTCTACCAGGCAGTCTCTGACACTGTTGGGTCTCCTCAAAGTTTGTGGAGCTCATTAATTTGAACCTCCTGTCTCTCGTTTTGCCTGCTGGCATTGTGGGGATTCTTCTGTTAATATTTACCTACCTTTTTAACCTCAGAACAAGCAGATTTAGCTCAGGACTGAGGGCCCGGGAAATCTCCATCAATAAAGCCCAGCCAAACCCAGACTGTGCAATCCTCATTGTATTCGGTTTTCATGTGGCACGTGGTTGCAAAGGCTCCCTTGGTCCTTTGGCCAAAGTCAGCAGCTGTTTAAAGTCATGGCTTTATGCTGTGCCCGCCCAGATTAACTCAGCAACTCCTCACTCCAGAGAAACCCTTGCAGAGTTGCCAAGTAATGATCATTAATGCGACGTTTTTTCTTTTTGATGTCATTTCTGCTTGAAAAATGATTGCTTGGACCCTGCTTTTGTTGTATAAATAATCTTCGCAATTTTTAAGATAGAGAATTCATTTTAACTTCTCTGTTGTGGAAGGAAAAAACCCCTCACATTTCTCTGCATCATATTCTTTTAAATCAGATTATTCTTGTAAATCTGTGGATTCCAAAAGCAAAATGGATCTTGCAGAGCTGAGGTATTTTCTCGCGCATTCCCAAGGAAAATCTCCTGAGGAATAACATTCTTCTTGCACAATTTCAAAGCAAAAGTGTGCTTATTAAATACAGCCTTGTCTAATCATATTGACTTATTTCTCCCTTTTTTCCCTTTCAGACCTACCTGATAGCATATAATTTGCCATTTTTCACATTAGTTCTTAAATAGCTCACACTTCCTTGCATCACGAGGCCCTTAACAGCTTTTCAGTAATCTGATTGTTCAATTGTCTGAATATTTCTTGACACAGAAAAGAGAAGTACAAGATCAGCTCGAAATACCTTGAACTACAGGAGGCCATTTCGGCGTAACCGGAGCAGGTAATGGAGAATTTGTGAAATAAAATCTAAAGGAATGAATTGTGGTTTGCAATAAATACGTGTGCCGCTCCAGGGGCATTTCTGTTTGAATTATGGACCTTCTCCCCCATTGCTTGGGGACCGGGGCTTGTCTGCTTGAGTTCACTTTATAGTCCCCCAGCCAGGGATCTCAGCAGCTTCTGAGCCACGGAGTAATTCAGTGCTACGGGGAGAAGTTTGCTCCACTGATTGATGGCAGATCTCACACCTGCCCAACACAGCCCCAGGAGCCCAGAACTGCTGACAACGGAGTTTTTTCTCCACTTCCACCTGCTTTAGGAAGGCAAACTTTTCCCTGCTTCCTGTGGTGGGACCTGGTCCCCTGGAATGTTCCGGGCAAAGACGGGACGTCTCTGCCAAATTACAATAAACAGCTCCTGGACTGCAGACCTGCATTTGTGACTAAGCTGAAATGAGCAAGAATAAAAGAAGAAACTGACTTATCTAGAAAATCTTCAAAGAGCATCACCATTCCCTGTGATCAAATAGCCTTTTTGTGTGTGCGTGTGAGTAAAATGCTTCTCCTAGTCAATATTTAGGTTATTAAAACCCAGCGAGATAAATAATATGAACACATACAGGGTTTTTTCTGCATTGGAATCCAGGGTTCTCCTGATTGTTGTACTTTTTAATCTTCCATTTCAATCCAAATTCACAAACCCACAACATTTAGGTCATTTTCCTTTGCTATTAATTAATGTATCTTACTAACAACTAAGTAATGTCTCTGTTTTCCTTTTGAATTCCTGCAGCAAATTGCATCAGGTGGGTTTTAGTTAGTCATGTATTTTTCACCCTTTCCTTTCTATTTCTTGCCTTTTCTCTCTGCTTCCTTTGGACTGTTATTCATTGTTATGGAAGTTGGACAAATCTGTGGGATTCCTGGGGATTGTTTTCCTTTACCATAAAAAAGAGACCAGGTGATTTCCCATAGTGGTTGCCAACCCGTGTGCTCCCTACACACAATTCAGCTGCACTTCATCTCTTAATTCTTTCTTCTTCATTGTGCCTTTTCTGCCACTCCCAACTTGTTTATGACTATTAAGGCTCCAGGCTGGCAGAGCTTTCCCCAGCTCCTCTGTTTGCCCTTTTAGATATGGTTAGCCATTAAAAGGCAAGATTTCAAGACAGCTTTATGTTTTTGGTTTCAGCCATCTTTTGGTTTCACCCTCGGAGATTTTTGGCTGCCAATTGCATCAATATTTTGCAGTAGAAACCTCGTCTAGAGTGAAGTCAATGCAAGGCTCTCAGCTGAAGTTTGTGGGCTTTAAAGTGAGCCCTAATTTAACAGCTGAGCCGGCCTGACTCTTTCAGTAGTCCAGCTAAGGCTTGTGCCCTGACACAGACACGCACCAACTCCAGGACAACTTCACATGTATTTATACCCTCAGTTGAATGTGTGAGTAAGAGCACGTCACACACGCTCAGGAATTGCAATGTCTGCTGACTGAAACCATCCCCACGGGAGGATTTACAAAGGAGTCAGGTGCCAACTTCACTTTTGTAGCCTCTCCTGTTTCTGCTGGGAAAGGCACAGCCTTTAAACTTGGTTTATCACTGAAACGTTGAGCCATATTTTCCTCTCTTCTTTTCTCCCTGTGCTATTTAAGCAAGAAGCTTTACTTGAACAAGAGCTCTTTAACCTCCTCATAGTAATGTTTTTTCTCATTTCAAACTCGTGATTAATTAATGCAAACTCCAGAGATCTTGCTGGCCCTGCCTTGAGAGGAGCTGGCAGTTTGCCTGGTGATGGAGAGAGCTAAGGAGGAAGCTGGGACTGCTCAGCCTGCAGAAGACAATACTGAGGTGTGGCCTTATTGATGTGTGTCAATAACTGAAGGGAGGGTGCAAAGGTGACAGAGCCAGGGGTGCTCAGGGACAGGACAAGAGCCAGTGGGCTCATGCAGGACCATGAGGAAACACATATTTCCTGTGAGGGTGACCAAGCACTGGAATCCTTTGTCCGGGGAGGTTGGAGAGTCTCTGCTCTTGAAGTTACTCAAAGCCTGTTCTGGGCACGGTCATAGAATCAGAGAATACTCTGGGTTGGAAGGGACCTTAAAGATTGTCCCTTTCCAACCCCACTGCCATGGGCAGGGATGTCACCCACAAGACCAGGGTGCTTAAAGTCCCATCCAACCTGACCTTGGAATCAAGTCTGGATGGTCCTGCCTGAGCAGAAGGGCTGGAACAAATGATCTCCAGAGGTTCCTTCCTGTGATTCTGCAAATCATGTCCATTAGTTCAGTGCCACAACATCAGACCTGAAATGTGAGGGTGTCAAGTGCCTTTGAGATCTCACTAGAATGAATATGTGCTGTCAAGAACTGTAAAAAAAGGAGCACGAATTATATTAGATCAAGTTCTCCACATCCATTGAGGTTCCTAAACTGTGTAGCACCCCAAATATCATCAAATTTAGGTCAATTTTTTAAATGTCTTTGCTCGCTTATCCTTCACTCATCTCATCTTTCTTTACTCTCCTATTTCTGTAATAAGAAATAAACGTTTCTTTGCTGGGCCAATTTTTTGAACTGAAAAATAAACCTGTAACTTGGGACATGCTTGGAAGTGTTTACAGATGCTCAGTAACCCCGTGAAGACTCTCATGTCCCTTTGAATTTAATGGAAGTTGACACCGAATTCAATGAAGTGTGAATTTCCCTCTCCATTTCAGGAGCTCTTTCTCTGGATTTATTATGCCTGTGATTTCACACAGTGCCTGTAAATAGTGTTATAATAAAGCCACCAACTCAGCCATAGTATTTCAATTTAGAGACCAAAGTCCTTTGCCATTAGCTGCCTCCAGTCCTCATTTGGGATGGATAATCTGGATTTAACACTCTTGAGATCTGTCTTTTATTACTAATTTGTTTGGTTTGGTTTTGAGCAATTTCTTAGTATTAGGAAGAGTGCATGCCTTGCTCTTTAGGGGACGTTCAAGGCCAGGTTGGATGGAGCTCTGAACAACCTGAGACAGTGGAAGGTGTCCCTGCTCATGGCAGGGGGCTTGAACTGGATGATCTTTAAGGTCCCTTCCAACCCAACCTACCTATGGTATTGATAACATACCACAGGACAAGATTAACTCCTGCACAAAGGTCTTACAAAGCAGAGATCTCAGCAGCTCAGGAGGTCTCAGGAGCAGTGACATGGTGACAAACCTCACCGTGGGTCCCTTCACCTGCCCCTTCAAACTTCTCCTGACCAGTGACGTGTGGCACTGCCACACTCAGCGTGCCAGTCCAAGCAGGCAGTCCTATAGAGATCATCTTCCTGGCTATGGCTTCAAAATCAGAGTTGTGGATAAATCCCATAGAGATGTGCAACAGAAGGTTTGAGGGTATGGATGTCTCCTTTATTTTAATCTTCTGTGTGTAAGTAAATCACCATCAGCAGGGTTGCTGCTATCCTGGCTCATGTGCTACGGGGCATTTGGAGTGTCAGTTCCCCTCGCAGACTGTGTTTAGCTCGTTATCCTTCTAATCCCACTGCAAGCAGGTGCCTGGAAGGAAATGGAGTGGGATATCTGATCCCCGTGTCCCTGGGGAGCCAGGAGAGGAGTTACACGGGGGCAGAGGCAGCGGGAAATGGAAGGGAATAGCTGCAATGCCATTGCCCCGGGTCACGTAGCACAGCAAAGCATCTCCTCCCCAGCCTGGCACTGTGACAGGCCTGTCCCTTGGCCAGCATAGCAGCTGAGGGTTTGGAGAAAGGCAAAGGTGCTGCCCTGGCAGCAAACAAAACCTCATCTGTGCGTCGGGATCTAGAGGGGGGGAGCAGAAGTGAGAGCTGGTGTCTGCCAGCACAGCTGGGTGGCCCTTGTTGAACTGCTTTTCTGGGTTTATCTTCAACAAACATCCATGCAGAGAGGCCCCATTGAAATCAACTGACTTTGTGCCGGTGCTTAAAGCTACCCCGAAAAATAAGTGCTCTGCTGAAAAAGGATGGACTTAAGCTGAATAACTTTGCTGCACGAAGTTATGGGTCAGTATTTTAACTGGGCTGGGCAATTTCCCCGCGTTTAATGGGAGGCTCTTCCTCGTGCCTCCAGTTCTGAACAGTTCTTTACATATCACTGGGAAGGCTCTGCTCATCCTATGCTTCACTATGTCTTATTAGGAAATTATAATGCCACTCTATAACCTTGCTGGAGGGAGGGTTTGGAGCTAATGCAGGAAAGCTGGCCTCCCATACTGATGAACAAATATTTTAAAGCAGATCTCGCTGAATATCCACCTCAGTGCAGGCCGGATTTCGGAGAGAGCTGGAGTTTATGTGTTTAAATATTACCAGCTCCAAAGTCTGCTCCGAATGTTAGACACTTGGTTCCTGGGGGTTTTATCTTATATGGCATTTGCTGTGTTGCCCAATCACATTGTTTGCACATTTCAGCCCCCAGAACTATATAAGATCATGGACTGCAGAGCAATCCCTGGGAAATATTTTGCCTGCTTGTTTGCTTCCGATAAAAATTTGCAAAAAAAAAATTCCTTCAGATCCATTGCTAGTCAAAAAGCATTAAAACATAAAACAAAGAGTCGGGGCTGTTGAAAAGCCTAATCTGGTCTGAACAACTCAGCTCAGAACTTCAGCAGCACAATGAGCAGGCAGACACTGCCGGGGAGCCCGGGAGGACCTGCTGACGTGTGCAGGGAGCTGTGCTGCTGCAGAAATGGTGCAGCCACTCCATCACTGCTCGCCTTGCTTACGCAGCCCTACAGCAGGCTTGCAAATGTCCAGGCACGATATTCCCAGCCTCTTTGACAGTAACCACTTGTCTGGTGTGAAATATCCACGTAGACGCCGCTATGTGCTAATACGGCCACGGCAGTTTCTTTTCCTAGGCTGTGATATTCAGGATGTCGTATTGTTTGAGTGATTTCCAAATATGTGCAAGTAGAGGGAGAAGGAAAATCTATGGGAAGTTGTAAAAATGTTGTGTGCAGTCCCTGAAGTAACTGAAATAATTCTGTGAGAATTATTCTCCTTTTCTTCAGCAGTCCCAACCTTTCTATTTCGGTAGCCAAAAAAAAAAACCAACAAAAAAACCCGCAATTTTGGAAAGCAGACCGACATTATTACAGCCCAGGGAAACCAGTAAGAAATGGTAAAACAGCACTAAAAAAACCCCCCAACCCGCTGGGAATAGCACACACAAAGGCAAAAAAGAAAATTATGCCATTTGTACAAAGTTTGTTTGGGTCAAATGCAGAGAGGGGAGCTCTGCTGGGTAAATTCAGCGCAGAATTGTCCTGCTGCCCTGGGCTGTATAATAGGAGGAGTTTAACAAGGCCATTCACAATGTGATCTGTGTTATCTGCTCTGTAAGTGCTCTCTGGGTGTGCAGAACTTATGGAAGGCTTCAGATTTTGCTTAGAAGTCGATTAAAATGATCTGCATTACTTTAAGGGATGAGCCCGATGGCAGTGTTAGGTTTGGGCTTTGCAGAGATGTTGGAAAGGTGCTCTCCAGGGCAGGTGCAGATCAGCAAGTGGGCTTGTAAAGTGCACATACATCCTTGGAGTTTGTGTAGCTCCAATTCTTGTTCTACACTTTCTCTA
>VWZG01011578.1:304000-314796 GCA_013396735.1 Grallaria varia
GAAGGGAAAGGGAAGGGAAAGGGAAGGGAAAGGGAAGGGAAAGGGAAGAAAAATTTTCTGAGCAAAGATCCCTGGTGTTACTAACATGTGTACCTGGATGACAGCCCATCCCGTTTTCCTCTTGGCATGGAGCTAAGGCACAGCTCCCCTCTCCGTCACCCACTGATCCCAGTAACTTGAGCACTTCCATGTTTTCTTAAAGCCCTTTCAAGTGGAGCTGAGTTCCCTTCACACCTCACTTCTAGAGTGGTTTCTGCTCCCTCCAGGTGCTGGTGGGAAGCAGCTGCAGCATTCCTGGGAACTCTCTCAGTGCCCTCCCTCCACCCTGGGATGTTCTACGTGGGACACCGAGACGGAGGAATGGCACGTCCCAAAGTGTGGGAGGAAATCTGGGGGTGCTGAGGGTCCTGTTTGATCCGTGCCACCATCCCCACTGAGGCTGCCCCACCTCGCTGTGGCCCACGGAGAGGAGCTGAAGAAACACGAGTGCAGTTGGGCATTGCCGCAGGGAGGGACGCAGCTGGATCGCAGCAGGTGAGAACAGTGAGGTGAGCCAGCTCGATATTTGAGATGTAAGCTGGGCGTTCCAATTAATTCTCCCTGTCTCTCATGCGAGCCTTGGCTTAGTTGACCTGTGTTACACTGTGCGTTCTCTCACAGGAACACCACAGATAAGCCTCTTGCCAGCAGTGAGATCTGGGTCTGTTTGCGAATAGAAATGTGTTATCAGGATCTAAGAAAAAGGGCTGCTTAATGTCAGAGTCCATTCCAAATTATGACTTGAGAAAAGGAGAACATTTCTGATATGATTTCTTTTTATTTTTAATAAATTAAAACAAGAGAGATGAAAATCTCTTTCCCAAAGATAAATACAGAAATAAAATTTTGCTGGCCATGAAGATCATAGAATAAAGATAATCAGAGAATCATTAAGGTTGGAAAAGACCTCCAAGATCATTGAGTCTGACCTTAGAGCAATCATCACCTTGTGCCCCAGCACAGGGCACTGAGTGCCATGGTCAGTCCTTCTTTGGACACCTGCAGGGCTGTGGACTCCAAAAACCCCCCTGGGCAGCCCCTTCCAGTGCCTGACAACCCTTTCCATGGAGAAATTCCTCCTGATGTCCAACCTGGCCCAGCCTGAGGCCGTTCCCTCTCCTCCTGTCCCTGTTCCCTGGAGCAGAGCTTGACTCCCTCCAGCTTCTCCCTCCTGGCAGGGACTTGCAGAGCCAGAAGGTCCCCCCTGAGCCTCCTTTTCTCCAGCATTTTTAATTATTTTCCTGTGGTTATCACCAGCCCAGCATGGCCCCTGTGGGCTCCAACAGGGCCACGAACAGTCTGGCACCAAGAGCCAGCCCCTCTCCCTTTGACTCGTGTTTTGTGCAGGGTTCTTTTAAGAGAGTAAATATTTACCAAGCTGCGGAGAGGGGAGAGCAAAACAAGGAGGGCTTTGCCTTTCACACGTGCATCAAATTGAACTTTTTGTGAATTTTTCCAGATGGGCAGAATCTCTGTCACTCACAAATTATCCGTGTGTTTTCTGGGCCCAATTCCCCTGAGGAATTCCTGTTTCTGTGCACCCTGATTGATCTGTTCCTGTCTACCCTGCATGCATTTCAATTTCTATAACATTTTTTACATTACATGTAAGATAACTGTGAAGGGATGGTTAGATGAAGAGAAGGATGAGATTATTCCCTTTGCTTGTCAAAACAAACAGAAATAGCACTTCTTTTTTTTGGCTTGTGGTGATAGAAACAGAAACACAGCAAGTATATTCATTTTTTGGGTCTCTTGAAGCTGGATTTGGTTCTTATGAAAAGTTCTCAGTGTTTTCTAGCTGGTAGAAGAGTTTGGTCTAAAGTAGATTAGAGTCACTTGTAACTATTAAAGGGAAAAGAGAAAAAGCAGCGGCAGCAATAAAAATGCTGACAATGACACAGTGTCTTAGCCCACTGAGATTTGGCAATAATCAATACTTGATGCCCTCCCTAAAAACACTTTGGCTTTTGGCAGCTTTCAGAATGTTCCTGCCCATAGGTGTAGATTAGACCGAGTTGAAAAACTCGGAGAAACTTTGAGAAATTACTGAAAGAGCAATAAATATTTAAATCTCGGAAATACACAGAACACCCCCAGCTGAGCAGGAGCAGACAATATTCCAGATCTGCACCGGCATGGAAAATCAATAGGAGGGAGGCCACGGCTGCTCCTGCTGCAAATGTGAGATTGGCTGCTTTATCTTCAGGCAAGAGGCAAAGTTTATTGCAAGCACTGGGGGCCTCCCTGTTTCTCAGCCAGATGAACAAGGAGTGCCGCCTCTGAACCCGAGAAAATGAGCTCAGTTAGTGGCAAATCAACTCTTGTTTTTGCAGGAAGGAGGTGTTGAGAATGTGTGTGTTGAACTTCAGTGACTCTGCTGAAGCACAGCCCGGTGTTGGGCTTTGCCTTCGTGTTTGGTACAAAGGGTCAGAGAGCATCAGCAGAGCTGTCTAATGTTCTCTGCTGAGAAAAAGCAGCAAGAGGCATCAAACAGTTTAATTCCTTGCTAAAATTTAATCATTGTTTATAAAACAGGGTTGTTTGAAGAATTTAGACTAAATTACCAACACACTTCTCTTCATTCTTTTGAACCTCGATATAATCCTCACTTTTGGACCTCCAAATATCTTTCTCCTCAGCATTTTTGCTGTTGTTCTTTACTTCAAATTTCAACTATTATGACAAGAACTGTCATCATAACACTCCCAGTCCATGTAAAAGCAAATCCTACACCACAGGATGGAGCATCAGTTGGAGCCCAAGTTCTTGGCAACCTGAGGCTCATTTTCTTCAGGAAGATTATCCCCAAAATACCATGGCCATTTATGCCTGTGTCTGATTAAATATAGACACGATGTGACCTTTCCACATTTACCAGCTCATCTGAAGCAAATCCTTCAGCCTGTGGAACATCAAACCTTTGGGATGGCTCTCCCTCTAAAGAGCACTTGATCTTCTTAGGAGTTCCCCCTGCACCCTTAAAGAGCTCCCACGTAGATGTAGGAGAATGTTGTGCTGCACAACCTCAACAAGGCCTTGAGGGAGCTCAGGAATTGCCCCAAACCAGAGTTTGCTGCAGGGATCACAAATGGAAAGATGGCTTTGTGTCCTCCTGTGTTTTAACACCAAATGCCATGTCTGAGTAAATAATAAGGGCGATCAAAGATTATTTAACAAATGCAGAGTAGGGAATTTAGACAAATATTTCTTGGGGTGGGATTGGATTTTAGATTCCAAAAAGATGACTACAGAAAGAAGGGCGTGATTTTTTGCTCCTAGTAAAGATGTCATTCTTTTTCATAGTTAGATGAAGCAGCAGAAGTTTGCAATGTTCAGCAATTCTCTTGATGGCTGTAGAGCCTTCATGACTAATCGAAAGTTCCTTAATGAAGCATTTGTGTACAGTTCTTTAGTGCATGCTTAGTCACAAATACACAAAATAAGAGGGGAAAGCAGGATCTGTTGGCAATTTTTTAGTGCTGTTTGATGTAAATGGGTCCATTGTGTGCCAGGCTACCAGCACTTTTGCTTCAGATCATGTGGTTTTACATTTATAACAAGTATTTGTTTTCATCAGATAAATGTAAGTAACATAATCAGGAGGCAATGAAAGCTGTAGCTTGGTATTTTTTTATTATTTTTTTTTTTTTTTTAGTGCAGCTGGTTTTTACCCTTTTTTGCTGTCTGAGAGAATCAGCTTGGGGATTCTGACTGTGAAGGGTTTTCTTTTTCCCCTGACTAATGGTTAATAAAGACCTGAAATGCCTTTATTAATGAAATATCTTTTATTGCTTGACTTTCATTCATTTTTTGCACGCTCACAAAAGAGAGCAAAGAATTAAAAAACCCACCAAAACTCACAGGAACACAGAAATAACCTGTAAAGCCTTAAAACAAGATTGTTGAGGTAATAGAGATAACATTTTTAGACTGCAAGAAGGGAAGGTGAAGAAACATAGATCCTTTGGGAACGAAAAGTTCCCTTTCAACCTTTCCCCGCACTTCCCGGAGCACAATGAGCTTTGGGTTGTAACATTATTTAGCTGTACCATAACTTATTGTGGCAGTGCCTCCAGCTCTGCTGTCTCCGGGGCCGCATACTTCCTCCCATCCGACACGCAAGAAATGTGTTGGCCTGGGTGTAGGTTGCACCAAGCACAGCAGAGGTGCCAGATGTACACCCTGAGATCACCTGCAGCCCGCAGAACTCCAGGAGAACAGGGCTTTGTTCATACCCCTGCTATGTCACTTGTTTATAAAGCTCACCCGACGACGCTCGGAAATAATACAAAACGTGGAGGATTCACCCCAGCGTGTTAAAGGCAACGTCATAAAAGCACAGAATGTTTTTGGGTTGAAAGGGACCTTAAAGACCATGTGGTTCCCACCCCCCTGCCACAAGCAGGGGCTATAGCTGAGCTTCCTTTTCAGACACGAGTGCTTTGCAAGGATTCCTCCCCACCCCTCGACCATGGTGCATTTAAGAGGAATTTTGGGTGGTTGTCTCAGATCTGCAGCCCACCTCTCCTAAACAGCTTTGGAGATTTACAGTTCTGGTGGGTATCTAAAATGCCTGCAGCACATTTTGGGGGAGAAAATGAGAAAGGGAAGCAATGTATTACTCCCCTGGGGTTCGTGTGCTCCTGCTTAGGTAAGTTTGTTAAACAGAAAATTAACTGGCCTGCAGTTATGCAAACCAAAGTGAAGAGCTGCAGGATTTACGAGGCAAAAAACCACCACGTGGCAACGGCTGTGTGCAGATATTTCCTAAAAAACTTCTAAAATCAGGTGTTTTATTGCAAGCTAAAATGCAGGAGATCCCATAATTGCTACTTTTAAAAGAGAGATGGGAAACACTTCAGCACCAATTTGTCAGCAATGTGGGCTATAAAACTCTCTGGCTCTGGTTGCCACGGCTGCCAAGCTCACAGGGATGTTCCTGGGCTCTGGCACAGAGAGGGACAAGCTGCCCATGGCAATCCATTCCCTCCTCATCAGGAAAGCTGCCTGTCTCCAAATACCTGGGATGGAGTGGGAACATCCTCATGGGGAAAAGGGTGTCCTGGTGTTGTCCACCACTGCTTGCCTTTCATGCTCCTGGATTTGTGCACCCATGGACCTGGTCTGGCATGCAACACATTTTTTAAAAATACATTAAATCACAAAGGACGGCCATAAATAAACCCCTTTTCATCCCAACTCCTTTGGAAAAAGTGATAAGAATGAAAAGAGTGGGGAAAAGAAGGCCCTGCAACAAACGCAGAGCAAGAGGGAATAAATGAGGGCATAATCTCATCCTGAACTGGAAAGTTCCACCAGAGGAACGAGCACAAGGCATAGAAAAGGACTGGAAGGAGCAGAAGTAGGTCTCATTTAAAAGCACATTCCAGTCAAAAATACCTCCCAAGTTTCACGTCAGCCTTGTAGTTTTCCTCTAAAAAAAGAAATCGAGAAGGCAATAGTTATTTAATAACAAAGAGTGACCTATTTGGGGAGTGAAATTAATATGGGAGTTTTCTTCTGAGAATAGGAACAGTTTGTATGAAGTCCTCTCCACTATTTTATGGACCAACTCTATGATGAGCATTTAATAATTCTTATCTTTCTGTATATCTCAGAGTCTAAACTAAATTTCTGGCATTTGGGCTTCTTCTAGGGCCGAAACCCACTTGATTATGTACTAAGCATGGAATTTATTACATATATTATTTTAAAACTAATTTCTCAACGCTCATCCCTTCAGACCAGAACTTCAGAACGTCAGAAATGCTTGGACTCAATTAGAAATGGTGCAACTCCAGTGAAGTTATCAGGTAGACCAAGGAGAACTCCTGATTTAGCAAAGCCAGATTTGGAATGGTGACATCAGAGTTCAGTGAAAAACAAACAAACAAACAAACAAACAAACAAACAGACAAAAAATAACGACTGACTCCTATAAAGGAATGGTCTTATGGGATCTCCCAAGAGATTAATGACTGCCTGGCTTTGCCATGCCATTATCTGCTGCACCAAATCATTTGTAAGCTTTGCAGGAGACGTGCCAGCCCCAAATGTTATTCTAATCCATTGCTGGAGGTCGGCTGTTTTCCAAAATAGAAGAGCAATGAATCATTATTAGCATAAAGAAGCTGCTGATATTGTTCATTAATAATATGATTTTAATGTTAATGAAACAATCGCTGCAGTGTTGATCTACTGAGTGCAATGTGGTGAATGTATTGTGCCTTGCATAAGCAATGAATATGATTTACCAACTTGTGTGTACAACACAGGGATTGGGGATAAAAATAACACTATTAGAGAATGGAAAATGTTTTCCTGAGGTGAAATTTCCAGCATTGTCCTTTACCTTCCTTCAAAAAACAAGAGCCTCTGTTTACAAAGAACAGCCAAACATTCAGCTTTTTTGGGTAGAAGTATTAAAAGATGATTAGCAACAAGAAATGGTGCAGCTGTGTTGTGTCTTTGCTGTCCAATAATGCAGTATTTCTCATAACAACTTTAAAAATATACCTGAGACTGTTTATAAGAAGATCCTGGGTAGAATTTGGGTTTTTTACCTTTATCTCTGCCTTTCCATAGCAGCCATATCCTTCTTCCTGATTAGCCTGAGAACATCCATTCCCTGCACAATCCCTCTTTTTATCTACAAACAGTTTCCCGAACACTGATAAATTCAATTTTTTTTCCATGCGCATTTGTCTTAATAAAACATTGCTCAAACACCTCCCCAGTCCTAAAAAATGAGCACTGAGGCAAAGCAATACCAGAGCAACCTTATTTAACTGCAACACTTTGCAGAACATTTGCCATTCATTTAACACTGTTTTCAAGGGTCTTGGTTCTGTGACATGGCCCTGACTCATCGTTATCACAGGTGGGATTTAATGATGTTTAAGGCTGGTGAAGCTTTAGTTCAATTATGCATATTCTAAGAACTCAGAGCAAAAATAAAATAACAATAATAATAAAAAACCCCAATAATAATAACAACAATATTAACAATAATAATAATAACAATAATAACAATAATACTAACAACAACAACAGCAACAACAATAACAATAATAATAATAATAACAATAATAATAAAAATAAAAAAAGGTGGGTGGGTTTTCTTTTAGCAGTTTATCCTTTGGTAATAAGGGTGAGAAATAGGATTTACCCGATAAACTGTTTCAGGCTTATATTTGATTGCTGAGTTGCACGTGATGTGGAAAGATTTGATCAGTTTTTAGTAATCAGGTTTGCCAGAATTGTGGGGAAGGATTTGCAGTCTCTGGGCGTGATGCTGATGAGGGCCACGGGTGGCAAAGGACTGTGGCTTTGCATCTATTACACTCAGAGACAATGTCTGGGTTCGAAATAATTTCTGTGCTTGGTGGATAATCTCCTGCCATGGAGAGGATTGGAAGTTCAAAAGCCTCCATTCGCTTTCATTGCTTTTATTACAGGCCAGAAATTTTTGTTTAGCCAAAGGATTCCTTAAAGCATAGTAGAGTCAATGGATAAAAACACCACCACCAATTCATCAACGTTCTCCAAAGTTTTACAACACACTCCTTTAAAAAAAAAAAAAGAAAAGAAAATTAATTAGCTGATGGGCACGCTCAGGAATGCCCCATAAATATGTCTGTTTAAATCTCAGTGCTTGGACAGAAGCGGGTTCTGCTGCAAAATACAGTAATCCATCATTCCATGGCATTTGGAGGAGTGCAGGATGGAGAGCAGCCTCGGTGCTTTTGCCAGACCTTATTTCATGTGGGCCTATTTTGGAGTTCGCTGACTGTATATTAAGCTGTGTTGGCAGACAAATACTGATGTTTTATTTTCGGGGAGATTAGAGGGTGGCATGCTCTAAAGTCTGCTGAAGTACGTTACTTCAACCACTGCTACTTCTCGTGGATTTTTTATAATTATTTGGATTTTCCAGAATCACCATGTCACATTCTGCTGTCCTCACCCTTCTGTCAACTCTGGCAAGAACTGATAACCAGGTGACTTGTCTGAAGAAAATAATTTTGCACTCCTGGGGTACCATTTCACTCCAACTTCATGCTTGGGAAAAGCTGAGGAGTTTGGGCCCAAGGGAGCTGTTCTGGAGTTTTTACACAAATGTGTGTGAAGAGGGACTAATTGTAAGGGGTGTAGTGTTTTTTCCACAGAGTAGTTTGGGTTGGAAAGGACCTTCAAGTCCATCTAGTCCAACTCCCCCGAGCATCTTCAGCTAGAGCAGGTTGCTCAGTGACACCATCATTCCTTCTTCCCTTTCTGACTCCACCAGGAAAAAAAGGAAAAAAGCGATGCTAAAATGCTATTTTAAAGCATTTCCCACCTTCTCTTTAATGGAAATGTCAGCATTCTGATGAAATCCAGCCGTGATCCACCTTCCAACCAAACAGATAAACATTTGAAACGTTTCTGTCTGGTTAAGGAAGCGCCGGCAGAAATCTCAATAAGAAAAAAGACAAAGCTCTGAATCTGGGTTTGTGCCTTGGTTGTCATCACAAAAACACTTTCTCTTCCAAGTCCCCAGAGCCACCAAGGCTGAGCAGCCACCTCTGTGTGCGACAGGCCCACGATGTCCCTCCCAGGTGGCTCTGGGGGTGCTTTGTTGTTTTCCTGGCACTTTCCCTGAGCTCAGTGACACCCATGGTTTGTGACCATATTGTCCCTTCCATCAAAGCCTCGGTACTCAAGGACTGTGCCGAAGGACCTGCCTCCAAACCAGAGAGCTACAGAGAGCCAAAAAAAAAAAAGGTAAATACAATAGCAGATGGTTTATATCAGGTTGACAGCATCGTTTTTGGCCAGCGCCCAAAGCTCCAAAATTCTGAGCTGGAAGTTGGAGCTGTTGTTGTTTGAAGTTGGGAGCGGAGGCTCTGGAAGCTGAAATGCTCCAGAACTGATCCACACGTGCTCCAGGCAGGTCAGTGCCAGAATAAGGTGAAGGACGACCTAAGAAAGTCGCATTTAGTCACCTACGGTGATGGGAATCATATTTGAAATGAAATACTGCGATGCAAAATAAACTGAGTGAACTAATCCTTTAGAAATAGCCAGAAAAGCTTCACTTGCACAAGTTTCATCGAGAAAGGACCGGTTAGAGGCTTCAACTCTAATCACACTTTTACAGAAACGATCTTCGCTTACTACCAAAGGATTAAAATATTTGAAGCCCTCAACACGTGGGAGTCGTTTGGGTGAGGAGTTCTTGAAAGCACAGCCATGAGCTCATTGGATTGTTACAATTTATTGACGACCCGTCTGATGGAGATCTGAAAGCCTGAAATGTCACTTGGCCACAGATATAAAAACTGAACCCAGCACGTTCAAAAAGAACATGGAGAAAAAGAAAAGTAATACCCGCTACCAGTTTCCTCTAAGAGCAAGTCTTGTAAAGGCATTAAAAGGTTCTGAATAGGGCCCATGTCAGCAATTCAAATTTACTCGCAGTTATTGCTGCACCAGTGACAAATAGAGCTTGGCTTTACTGTCTTTCAGCATTTGTCGTGCACAGACTGAAAAATGCCCCTGAAATTCCTCAGCTGCCCCAGCAGCCCCATCCATTCCTTCCCTCCAGAAAGACGAGGCCATTAGAAACTAATGGGGTCCTTCAGGAACTGGAGATCCCCCCCCCCCCATCTCAGACGTGTTTCTTCATCCCCCCACAGGAGGATTTTCCTCTGTTCTGCAAACACGGAATGTCCTTGTAAAAGGCATTTTACTGTACAGGCGAAGCAAACTACCTTGAGGAAAAATGAAGACAGGAAAAGTGATTTAACTCTATTTTCTTTGTGCAAGTCCATCAGGCGGGTCAGGCACAGCTGGATGGTCCAGCAGCGCCTGGGAATTGAGGATCAGTCGAGCTCCTCAGGCAGGAGGAACCGTGGAAGTTTCTTTCTTTGAGTTCCACTTTGCAGCCATGAGCTGAACTAAATCTCTGCTGGTATAAAATTACAGGGGATTAAGATTCCCGTGAGTGGTGGGATGGAGAACCAGAGATTTGATGCCACACGTGGGATTTCCTAATATTTGATTTATGAACTGATGGGCTTTGATCATAGAGCCTTGGAGTGCTGCTTGCCCCAAAGTGGACCTCTGGCCTTTTTTTGACTCTTAGATAAGATCAGTAGAGAATATTGACTGAGGATGCCTCGATATCTTCGTGCCCAAAGGAAGATCCAGTTTTGAGATCCTCGTAGGGGATAGTTCCACCTGCTCTGAGGAGAAGGGAATTTCCTCCTCGGCCAGATTTCACCTTTATCCTTGGCAAGTGTGTGGAACCAGAGAGGTGGATTTTCTTGCCCTTGAATTCTCCACCAGACCAGTTTCACCAGGCTAAATAGTAAAACCAGTAGAGAAGAAAACCAGGGACGAGGGAAATATATACAGGTAGAGAAGAAACCCACGGAAGAGGGAAATATATACAGGAAGAGAATGAGAGGGCTCAAATGTATAAACAAAGTGGCTTTTTCAGTGGAAAATTAGGACTTTGTCTTCAGTTCTCGCACACTCTGTTGCTGAGTGTCCTCATCACCAATATTGCACCAAAAATGAGGTCTGCACTGAAGCCTCACTGAAGATGGAGGGACCAGCAAATACTGGACCTGCAATTCCAAAGCAGAACCTCTGCAACCTGAAATCTCAGTGTTTAGAGCTGATTAGAAAAAAGTCACTTTTCTTTTTATTTATTTATTTTTTTTTTTATTTCAAAATCTTTTTTTCCCTTCTGCTCTTTGGTTTTCTCC
>VWZG01011578.1:314836-417528 GCA_013396735.1 Grallaria varia
TGTTTCACCTAATTTCCCCCATTTTTTTAATTTTTTTTTTTTTTGGTAAGCATCTTATAAATAAGCAACATCATGTTTTAAATTTTCCCTATCGTCCATTTCATGTGTTCTTTTCCTCCCAAATTAATATTCCTTCCTCCCTGCAGCATTTGAGAACTTTTGTCCTGAACAGAGGCAGATACAATTCTGTGGTTTTTTTTTTGTTTGTTTTTTGTTTTTTGGTTTTTGTTTTTTGGGTTTTTTTTTTTGTTGTTGTTTTTTTGTTTTTTTGGTTTGTTTGTTTGTTTGGTTTTTTTTTAAGAGCTCAGCGAGCCAGAGAGCTTCTGACATACATCTTGAATTTCTCATCTGTGCAACCCCCCCCGAGTTGAGCAGAGTTCTGCCTGCCAGGGTTGGAGCAGCACCTGCTCCAGACTGCAGTGAAATCAATTGCTGTCCCAGGGAAGCAAAGTGGTGTTAAAGTTTCTAACTGGGTCCAACATCAGCTGCCAGCGAGATAATCTGCAGACCTTTCTGGGAAGTCCACTCTGTAACGTGATTTGTGCTTTACTCCTCTCTGCTGAACAGTAATCTGAGCTAATCCCAATTAAGAGGAATGGCCATCAGGAGAGCAAAGAATTAAAAATAAATTGAGCTTTCCCAGTGAAGGTTCCCCGGGTGAAGCAGACAAAACTTGTCTGCCAGTTCTCAACAAGAGACCCCCTAAAACTCTGAGAGACAAACCAGCAAAACTAATATTTACAGGTCCACAGCATGAGCGTGATGTTATTGTTTTCAATCCCATCTGTAAACAAAGAACAAATTAGCACTTTCTGTTGGAAATAGGAATGTGCCTGGCATTGTTGCCATTGTCGGAGTTTATTGTCCCGTTCTCTGGAGCTGGAGTGGGAAAGGACAGTTTGCAAAGGCTGTCAGAATCTGTCCTGCACTGCTGGCATTGGGAATTCATTGTGTTACAGTTAATTCCAGCCTGTAAAAGCCCCTTTTCTTGTTTGCTTTATCCTTTCCTTCTCATTTTTACTTTTCTAGCCAGCCAGCAATTAATTTTTTAATCAAGATTCAGATACAGTCTCATTAGTGGTTCAGGTCTAATAAGGAGCATTATATGATTCCCAGGGAAAGTGGGTGTCTGCTTGTCTTTTTGTTCTTTCCCATTCATATTTGCCAGGTTCATATTGTGTATGCAAATTTGCATTTGGACCGTATTAGTGTACAATCTGAAAGTTAAAAAGCCAGAATATTTTGCATTCCAGTAATCCTCAACAGAACCAAATACAATAGGCTTTCTCTTTCTACTTTAACTAATTATCTCTGGGCAGCACTCTAGGTGAATTTCAACATAAGCACTCTAATAATGGAATTAAAAATGTATAAAGGAATTAAAAATGAATTAAAAGGAGATACTACAAAAACTTTCGAATTTGGACTAAATTAAACGAATAGACTTAAGCCCCTCAGTTTTAAAGGACCTGCAGTTGGGAGATTAGGAATGTTGGGATACCAGCAGGAGCTAATGCAGAATAACAAAAACTCCAAACTGAGCAGAAAACAACGACTCTTCAGGTCTCCTGGTGCCGTGTTCCCTTAAAGGCCACCTGTACCTTGCAAACAGGAATATTGTGCCAATAAATCTTGCCACTAGTAATGATATTCCCTCTTTAACAGGCGTTGGAAGGTGGTAAGAGAGAAGCTGAGCTGGACAACCTGGTCTAGTGGAAGGTGGGACGGTGTTCCTGTCCATGGCAGGAATGAGGTGATCTTGAAGGTCCCTTCCAACCCCAAATATCCTGTGATTCCATTATTCCATGACTATCATGAGGCTGCGTTTGAGCGCTGGGGCAGGAGAGGACCCAGCTGTTGATTTTCCCTGGCTCTGGCTGGGTTTGGTGCCAGAATTTATGGAGGACCTGCTGGCTCTGGCTCTCGCTCGTAGTGGCAGCACTCCCGGAAGGGCAGCACCCAGCAAAGCCCGCCCTGTCCATCCCTCCCATCATTTCCAGCCCTCCTCTAAACCAGCTCTAGCCCAGGAGTATCCCAACCTTGCCCAAAAGCATGACCCATAGAACCACCATGGCTGGAGAAGACCACCAGGATCATCAAGCCCAACCAATGCCTGGATCCCACCTTGCCCACCAAACCCTATCACCAAATACACTTTTCCACTCATTTTTGGACACTTCCAGCCATGGTGACTCCAGCACTGCCCCGGGGAACCTGTTCCAAAGCTTAACCACCCCTTCAGTGAAGAAATGAAGCTTTGGTTCATCCTTCATGGAATCTTCTGCAGCGCGTGGAGCCACCACAGCCCTGATAATGAGATACTTACTCCTCCTTGTGAGAGTTTTAACACATGGAATATTTCCCTGTAAAAATCATATTCCTGAGTATCTAATAACCCAAACATCATGTAAACAGCAGGCACTTAAGACATCCTGAGTCCGATAATTCCTTCTAAAGCCACTCAGGCTGCTATTTAAAAATAATAATGGAAATTGTAACACCCTGTGGAACCACATAAACATCTAAGTTGAAGGTATTTCTTTAAGCTGCCTGTCCCAGTTTGCTTATTTTACTTTATAAATTAGTTGCTGTGAGCATTTTGTCTGCTTGAGCTCGGGGTGATATCCAGGGATGGTTTCCCTGGCTCAAAGCACCACAAGGAAAATTCCTGCCCCAGGCTCCTGTGAAATTGAAGCTGGTCCCAAGCACCTTTGAAAAGTGGGAAGGAGGAGCTGAGGGCAGAAACCCCACTAAATTTGGGGCAAGTTCTTTCAAAACAAAAGGCTGTTTTGCCACCACCTGCTTTTTGGGTTTTTTGTTCTCCTCTCCCTTGGGTTTTATTCAATGCAGGGTTCACGACACAAACTGAGTGCCAGGATTGTCAGCAGGGAAAAGAAAGCATTAAGAAAACATCCCCAAACAGCTTTGGGCTCGAATTTTAAGAGGCAAGTGCTTAAAGGCAACAGGGACTGGTGGAGCTGTACAGGGCAATTAATGCCCCTGGGCTGTGACTGGATCCCACTTTTATCCAGGACTCGGACGGAGCCGGACCCTGCTCTTTGTTTCTCCTCTCCCCTCTGACATTCCTGGTGCGTTCAGGCTGCAGAGTCCTCCTCTGCTTATGGAGCTGGGATGCACCTAGTGGGATTGGGAACGCTGGGACACATTTAATTGTGATCTCCTTTGAAGCAGGAAGATTAAGGAATACGCACAGCTACCAGCTCCAAAATGCTTCCTGCAAGTCAGTTCCTCTGCAGCAGGTCTGTTCCCATGGAGTGACCCTGGCGTGGATCCTCAGCAGTTCTCCTGGGGGTTGGCAGCTGACCCTTCCCACACAGCTTTTCCTGCTCGTGTTCCCTTTTTAGGCTCCCTGACTTCCTTTATACTTCTGATTTGGATGGACCTCTGTGCATTCAAAATAAAAACGGTTTATTTAATAGACAGCAGGTAGGTCGTTCAGCAGCGACACGAGAAGAGCCGTTCCTCATATTAAATTCTCCCTGATGAGAAAAGGCCCAGAAGTTCTCCCAGACCTCTCTTAATCTGATAAAACGATCCTGTCTCAGGCTTGATTTTGCATTTTTAGCTGGTAAAGGGAGCTCCAGATGGGAAAGCATCGCTAAATTGGCTTACTTAGAATAATGAGAGCGATAATGAGCCCTTGCCTCACCTGGAGGAGAAATGCCCCACTGCAGGGATGTCACAGAAACCAGCAGTGACAACTTGGAGCAATTTTAGGTTATCCACACTCAGACGATGACCTCGAAACACTCTGCCCACCGGGGGGAAGTTCTGCAGCTGAGCAAGAGGGAAAACATATGAACCCGATGAATTATTTCCTCTGGAAATAGCAAATATATTACAGGTAAAACAGCCCCGCCGCCTTTCAGAGCATTATCCCGGCCACGTTCACAGTTGCCAGCGAAGTTAAAAATCAGCTTTCAATCCCTTCAAGCCAAACGTGAGGCAGGACTGCGCCGGGAAAAGGATGTTATCACGCAGGCAAAATTGAACCTGCTTTGACGATGGTGAAGTTGGCCGTAGCACGGGGTGGTTTGACAAGCTTTGCACAACCTTCTGTCCAGGGGTAAGGATGGGATCAAAGTGGCAGAAGGAAAAAGGGATTACACCCACAGAGGGGTTTTTTTCCTGCAGAGTCTGCACTCACCATCCCTCTCCTGCCTTGGGTGCACAAAGAGCAGTTTCTGCCGTCTTGGTAAGGATTTGTGCCACAAAGCCAAGGACAAATTCTCATGGTTGAGCTGAAAAAAAGGTAAAAGCTCCCAGGAGGGAAATCCCACCGGGCAAGGCTCTGTCTCGCCAGACTTCCCACACCGGCAGTGCCGACATCCGCATTTTAGCCAATCACTGAAATTAGCAACTAGTAAGTGATGCCACCATTGCAATTCTTTGCCCTGTTTTAAGTGTCTGGTTTGTGATGATTGAGCTGATCCCGAATAATGTTTCTTCCTTTCAGCTCTGAAGGTGCTTATAAGAGAACATGCTGTGATACAGCACATGCTGGGGCTTTACAGCCTCCTTACAACACTCGCCAAGCACGGACAGTTCAAGGTCAGGCTTTTCCCAGACCGTCTGTACGTTGCTTTCCTTAGGTTGGATTTAATGGGCGTGCTCCTCACCCAACGTGCATTTACATTCTGCGTTCGGGCGCTGCAGGTCGTTTTGCTCCCACAAAAAAAAAAAAAACTGATCTGGGGAAGTCAGGCAAAATGTTTCTTCGATTAAAAAGTAATTAGACCCGCAAAAGGGTGTAAGAACAGCCAGGGAAATGTTAAAGAAGGAAAAGATGTTTGGGTGTTCTCCACGGGATGAGGAAAGAACAGGTTCTTGTGTTAATACTTCCAAGGGTAAAGCACCAGAGAGGCGGGTGGGGATACCTGCAAATACCTCCCCGGGTATGTAGACTGTGGAGATGTGAAAAACAAAGGAAAACAGAGATGTGAGAGCGATCAGAAGTAGAAATGGAAGCAGTTTTCAGCTGTGATCAAATCTGGGTGATGTGTCTGGGCAAAGGAGGAGCAGGCGAGGAGCTGAGGCTGCAGGACCTGGCTCAGCCAACCAAGGGGGAAGTGTGAAGATAAAGAACCACCAGAGATGGAGGAAATCAGACTAAAGCAGAATTTCCAGGAGAAAAATGAATCAGAATAGTTGTGAATATTTGTGATTTTTCTTTCTTTTTAGTGTGCATAAAGGGTATAATTTCTGGGTGAGTTTACACTTTGAACACACTGTGCTTTCATACTGGGGCGTTCTGTTTCCTTCTGGTGCTGTGTCATATAAATATATATATATATATATATGTATATTTACAAGGAGTTGGTGGCAGCCATGCTTCCAACATGGAGAACTTCCTCCATTTTCGTGGAGAACTTCTTCTTTTCCCTCATGAAACAGGATTTCATGACTCCCCATCCCAAGTTCTCTGCCTGCAGATAACTCAGATGAGTCACGATTATGCAAAGATATTGCACTTGCTGCTTGCAACTTTTATTTGTACACCAGGCATCATTTGAGCTTTATTGCTGCCATTTGCTTTCTATCTCCACCACCAGGCCTGCCTGCAAAGCCCACAGAATCCTTTAAAACACACAGTTCATTAGCTCTGTTTTGGAAAGCATTGTAAACACCGAAAATACATCTCAGACAGGGATGTCTGGAATTGATAATGAAATTATGGTGCATTCTAGGGCAGGGGGAGCCATAAAGCAGATATTAATGTGCAACTTGAGCCCTTGGATCCTGCAATATTAAGAAAACTCTCCGATAAAGAGCCATTAATGGCAATAATGTGTGACTTCTATTTTAATTTCTCTGTCGAAGACTCTCAGAGCAATGCTGTTTATCCCAGTATGGGTATGTTTTTTCCCTCTTTCCGGCTTTCAAAACAAAGCAGTTTGTATCAGATTACAACCCCGGAAGAGCAGTACAGCCCTGGGGTAACAGGAGGAATTAATTTCTACCCCTTGCTGCCTGGTTTTCTGCAGGTTTCCACATAGCACTGTGTATTTGATGTGTACGCTCCTGGTTGGGATGCAAGGGAGGTGCATAACTAATTTAGGCCATGCTGAGTTAACAAACCAAGAGGGAATTCAGTCATTACTTAAACATGTAATTTCCAAACTGTTGGTAGTTCACCTGTATAAAATGCAGCCTTTGTGCCTTGTCATTTTGGAGAATGAGTCTGAGACAAAATTACCTTTAATTGCATTTGCTGCTAGTGAGGATTTTACTTTCCAGTGTTACTGGAGAAGTAGGAAAATATTGCTAAAGTGACCAAGGTGGAATTTATTTTTAGATGCCTATGAACCACATATATAATCTATAAATATAAGATTGCACACTCATGTGTCTGTTTACCTGTCCAGCTATCCGTACTAATGGCTTTTTAAATCATTAAGTATTTATAATGAAATTTAACAAAGAGAAGGGGTTCACAGAGATATTAAATCCCTTCCATTTTTGTAAAAGCCAGAGGAAAGGGAGGACATTAGTGCTGGCACTGAGTATAAAGATCACTCATTATTAGACATCAGAGGTGGGTGTATCTCTGCTGCAGGCCTGCAGCTCCGATCCCAGGAAAATTCCCACTTAGGAGGAATGGCCTTGGTTGGCTGAGGAACTGAAGTATTAAAGCAACTTCAGGGCCCTTCCACACACTTTATTTTGTTTGGCTACTTGCTGCCTTCTAGTGAATAATCTTAAGTAAACTGACTCAATTAATGTCATTTCAGTACTAAAATGGTGTCAAAAATCCGGCTGTGGTACTTTGGAGGCTGTTGGTTGCTTTTCCATATGTTTTCACACTGGAGAATAAGGAGTCTGGATGAAATAGTGTTTAAAGCCCCTTTCCACATCAGCACATTCATCTGTTCTCGTGATAAAGCTGCCACAGAAATAAGTGGCTGGTCTTTCTCCATGTTATTTAGTGCTATATTCCCAAATACCTTCACAGCAGGTCAGTGTCTTACAGCAGGCTCCAACCAACCCAACTGGACGTGCCTGGATGTTTGGGATGAGCAACGGGACCCCACAGGTCTGGACTTCCTTTGACTTCCCAAGATTACTTAAATTCTCCTGCAGAGTAAGCAATCCTGCCAAATGGGGAAACAATTATCCTTGTTTGCTCCTTTGGTTGTTATTTTGCTATGTCATGAATTGTAAGGTATGGCACAAATGATTGAATTTCATCAGGATTTTTGGAAAAACTCTCGTTAGGAAAGTCCACTTGGTTGTCTCAGCTCCTATGCATCGATCAACGCTCTTCTTAGTAAAATAAACACAATTTGGTGAAAGTTGGGATCAATCTATGCCGAGAAAAGACAAATGAGCAGTCAGCAGGGACAGCCCCTGCGAGCGCATCCAAGTAATAAGACCCAGCAGGACATGCCATTGTTAGGGCAGACACCCTGAAGTGTCTTAATGTGATTATAATGGGGCTTCCTGGAACAAAACAATTATAACTATCTCAGATAAAACATTATTATCAATATTCTGCAGGGTTAATGGAAAGCCAAGCAATTAAATTTTTATTTTTCAACTTATCTATACAGTATTTAAAGGCATTTCCAAAGACACTTTGCCAAAAGCACCTTTTTTCTTGGTCCCTTTCTCGTCCCTGGGCTCAGCACAGACGCTGAGGTCGACATAACTGGCATTTAACTTCAAAACACATTGTTAAAAATTTATATGTAAATTCTTTTTTTGCTCGGTTAGTTGGCTACCAAATTGAACGTTCCCTCGTGATAGTTTAGAAAGAGATTTAATATATTCTAAAAGATATTTACAGCTTGTTTTCAAGGTACAAAAAAACCCCTTCTATTTGAATATATTAATTTGTTTTCCCAAGGTGCACTTGTGTTCTATTCTGCAGTGCCAGTGAGGGGGAAAACGGAAAGAGGTGTAGGGCAACATTTTCGTTTGATGAACACTTAACTTGTGTAGAAATGTAATTTACTGCTGTTGAGGGTATGGAATGCACTTTCCTTGGTACAGACACTTTGCAAGGGGCCAAAGTGACACCCCAGCAGGTCTGTGGGTCACCAGATGGGAGAAGTGGCTGACACACCACAAGGCTGTGCTGCCCTCCAGCAGGACCTGGACATGCTGGAGGAACTAACCAGCCATGGTGGAGATCACCCAGGGGAAGAGCAAAGTCCTGCCCCTGGGGAGGACCAACCCCTGGGAAGGTCTAGGGGTCCTGGGGAATACCAAGGGGCCCATAATCCTGCAGTGTGGCTTTGCAGCAAAGGTGGTCACCGGGATCCTGGGCTGTTTTAGGCAGGGAGTTGCCAGAAGATTAAGGGAGAAGATCCTTCCTCTCCACCCAGCTGCAGCGTTGGGTCCTCTGCTGATCTCCCCAGTACAGGAAAGACAAGGACATGCTGGAGCAAACCCAGCAAAGCGCCCCAAAGATGACCAAGGGGTTGGAGCAAGAGGCTGAGTGAGCTGGGATTGCTCAAAGGTTCTTCTCAGGGGTGCCCAGTGAACAGCCAAGGGTCAACAAGCACAGAGTGAAATATGGGATGTTCTGCCACAACAAAGTGATCAAGCAGAGGATCAGGCTGCCTGGAGAGGCTGTGGAGTCTCTGCCCTTGGAGGTATCCAAAGCCCAGCCCTTGCTCAGGCAGGGATGGGGCTGAGTGGTCTCCGGAGGTGCCTCCAACTTCAGCCTCTCAGGGACTCCAAAGAAAATGAGCCGCTGAGCACCCCAATTTCCAGGTGAGGGGCTGGGAAATGGCTTTGTGGGAAGGGTGCCCTGGGGCGTGGGGTTTCCCCTCCCACCTGCCCGTCCCATGGCCCTGCACACACACTTGGACACGGAGCAGTGGGACCGTGACTGAGTGAGTCTTCTCAGTTTCCACTGGCAGTTTGTGTAGCTTTGCCTTTTTCTTCCTTCAAGGTTCATTTGGCCTATTTAAGTCCTTGTCTATTTTGCAAGACCTTTTTTTACGGTGGTTGTTGAACGTATATAGTCTTAAAAGAACAGCAAAATCGAGAATTCAATATCCACCAGCTTTATTCCGGCAATTTTGTTGAAACTTTATATTAAAATCTGTCACAGAAGCTTTAAAACTGCATCTGTGGATCATTTTTAGTTGAATATTTGCTTTATGTGTTTATATATTTAAACATCTTTTCATTCTAGAAACCCAGGATGACTAAAGCTGCTGGATCATTTTTTATTAATAAATTTCCAAAGCCTACATTCCCCGAAATTGCTGGGAGCCTTAACTCCTCCATTACCACCAACGGGGACCAGCTGAGCATTCATTTTCCAAACCCGAGCGGATAAATTCAATTCACACGCGGCATTGCAGGTATAAATATCTGCACAAGGATGTTCTCGAGGTTGGCAGGCTCGCAGCAGCAAAATGAAGCTGACATGAGTTGGAAATGACCAATGATTTAAAATTTGGAGAAAATAACGAGACAACTTATTTGCAGAGGCCATCCAGGCTGCTGGGGAGGGTTTTTTTTCACAGCAGGTTACTTATCAACCTAATAGAAATGCTGACATGCACAACCTTAACTCCTGCATCACCCAGTCAGCCTCTAATCCAATTGATTTGTGGTTGTTTCCTTGGATGAAGACATAAAGTGGATGCGCTTTCCAAAACACTCTCTGTTCGTTCTTCTTTAGGACAAAGAGGCTGTCCCAGAAGTACCTGAGATTACATGATTCAAACAGATTTCTATGATTTTTTTATTTTTTTTTGTGCCTAAATGACAGAGTGACATATTTTACACCGGCTGAACTGCAGCCCTGTGAACAATTGCAGTATCTTCAGCTGATCATACCCTACCCTGACCTCTATCCAGGAAGTTAATCTCAAATTTACTCACTTTTTAAGTTCCCACTGCAGTAAAAGCATTTTTTGATGAACTGTGTTAGATAATTACATTGTTCTGCATTTTTCAGTTATCTAAATTAACATATAGCATTGACAACAATGGTTATGTCACCCTGCATTTCCTCCTCAAGTTCTTGTTTTCCAAAGAAACAAAAAATAGTCAGATATATAAACTTCCTTTTCATTCAGTTTCATTCTGCTGAGAAAAAAAACATGTTATATTGCAGGGAGTAAAAACAGAACAAACAAGTAAATCTAACAATAACGTTACTAAAATATACTAATATTTGCTCATCAGTGACTGGCTGGGGCTCTGAGTAACCTGGGCTAGTGGAAGGTGTCCCTGCCCATGGCATGGAGCTGGAAGAAGATGATCTTTAAGGTCTCTTCCAACCCAAACCATTCCATGATTTCCCTGATGCTGTGAAGGTAAATACAATTTTGGTGATGGTCTGTCAGTCTTCACTTCATCCAATCCCTGTTTCCCCTGGGGGCTGGGTAGGCAGCTCTTATTTTATCCTGGGGGAGCAGAGGGGCAGCACTACCTTATCCCAACTACACAGAGAGGTTTGGGTGGTAGGACGGGGCCCTCCAGACCACTTTTTAGCAGATACTGTTAAAACACAGATTTTAAGATCTGACTTTTCATTAGGAGCTCATCCACCTTTCCTAACCTGGGCTCTATCAACCAGCCACATGATGGAGCACCTCGGCACGGATCCTACGCAACCACGGCAGGGTTCTTCTGCCCTGCCCAGGAATTGCCAGCCACCCTACAGGGATGGCTCGTGGCAGACATTCACAACGTTGCTGCTGTTCATACCAACCTTTGGGCCAAGTCTTAGCAGGATATAAAACTTCAAGATCTAAAAAACCACCCAGAGTGGCGTAGATGGGTGTAGGAACTGCTACGTAAACATGGACTTGGCAATGAGAGTCTTGTCATGAACTCAGTTTCACAACAGGGATTCGCTGCCCAGGTGCTAAAGCCTTGCCTCTGCATTTGCTTAATGCTGTCATTTTGGGTTTCCTGAATTAAATGTGTGTTTTGAAGCCAAAAGATATTTCATAGTCAGTGTTACTTTCTATAGCAAAGAGATATTTTATAGTCGGTGTTACTTTCTGTAGCAAACATTTAGGAGAGTCTGAAACTTGATACACAAATATTTGAACATTTTCCCACATCCGTATGGTGAATCACTTACATAAATGCATTCTGCAGCCTTCGCAAGTAAGGATCCGTTTCAGTAAATCCCCCTTTTAGAAAATCTCTGTCATTCTCTAATCAGCTTTCTCTTTTTAGTTTTCATCCATATGTACATCGTGAAGTCCAATAAGTAATAAGTTCAGGAATGTAACTAGAAAAATAGTTTCCAAAATATTATTGAAATATTCTTAATCGAAACCAAACCAGAACCATAATCAATTTGTCTTATAGACTTTTTCATTAAAGTGATTTTTATTTGTAAAATGCATTCCTGTTTGCTTCCCCTTTGAAAACTTTTGAAATGAGATGCTTTAGGGCAATCAATAATTTAAGCCACAAACAAAAAAAAAAAAAAANTCTTTTTTTTTTTTTTTTTTTTTTTTTTTTTTTCAAGTGAAGGTTGTTAAAACAGATAGGTCTGGACTGAGCGTGGCAGAGGGATGTGTCTGTTTGACAGTGTCTGTGCTGAGGAAAGGAATCCCATTCCAGGTGTCGGGGGATCAAAGGGAGGGAAGGCAACCACGCAAGCTCCACATCGGATTGCTATGGCATATTTCATTTATGTAAACACTGCCAAAGGAAGCGAATCACTGGAATTGAAACGCCCCATTCAAAGGGTTACCTTGCAGAAATAACAGCAGATTACAGGGTTGGCAAAGGATAAAACCCTCCACCTGCTCACGCAGTGGCACCGAAGGAGGGAAATGAGTAACGTTGCAGCCAAAAAGCAGGGCTAGGAAAGCAGAATCATCAGTCCAAGGAAACGAACCTCTCAATTATAACGATCAGGTATGATTTGCTCTGAGAGCACAGAGGTTTGGTGCCATCCCCTCGTCAGAACACTCACAACCCACCACGACCGGTGCGTTCTCAGAGCTCCTCAATGACACGGTGGGGAGATCCAGGAGCTCCTTTGGACCTGCGGGAATGACACTTGTGAGAATGACAGCAAAGGGCAGTGGGTCTGATTAAATGGATTGGCAGCTGAAGCTGGAGGAGGCTCCTTTAGTCTGCAACAACACCGGGATGCCCGACGGTGCCAACACCCCTTGGAACCAGCAGGGAATTCCTGCTTCCAACAAGATCCCACTGAAGTAGATGGGAATCATCACAAAGAGGGTAGAAATTACAAACTTGGACTGGCTTTTCTAATGAGAATTTCAGAACCCTGCAGGAAAAGGTGCTTTCTTCCTGCACTTTAGAGCCACGTTTGCTCAGCAGGACTCTGGGGAGCGCAGGTCAGCTGAACGTTGGGTGACGGGACAGGCAGTGTCACGATCATCTCCTTTGCTCCAACATTCAGTTTTAGGCTGTTTTGTTTCCCTGTTTGCTGCAGCGAAGCTGAATAGCACGGATAACACCACCTAGGTACAGCAACCATCAGTGCTGTCTGCTCTGTAGAAACAAAAGGAGACGCAGTTTTGCTGCTCTAACTTGGCAATAACCCATTTTGTGTTTTCATTGATGGCAGATTTCTGTTTTCAGCAGAGACAAACAGTTTTCTCTGTCCTAGGTACAGCAAACACCTTCACTTAGTCCATGATTTTCCAGATGCTTTCTTTGATCTCCGAGGCTTTCGGAATCAAGGTCTGGAAGATTTTCAGTGGTGGCCCATTCATTGCTTTTCCTGAACAAGTCGTGTGTGCACTGGTGCTATTTCAGAGAACCCCCAGGGCAGGGCATAAGCAGATGTTGGCTCAGCACCCCAGATGTGTGTTCCCAGTGATTCTCCCTATCCTTCACTGCATTACAAACTATCCAGTAGGAGCCCTTTGCCACTTTCAGGGCTCCAGTGAACCTGTTGCAAGACTGGATGTACTCAGCAGGTTTGTTTTTCACCAGCATGGCCTCTCTGACAGTTTGGGTATTGTCAAGATAAAATAAGGAAGAGAAGAGAAGAGAAGAGAAGAGAAGAGAAGAGAAGAGAGATGTCTGTTTCCCTTTTCATTGGTCTTGGCCTGTGGTGTAACAAATGGCAGGTGGGGACAGAACAAACAGCTTCTTGTGGGATGGGATTCCCCTTTGCTTCCCTTCCCTACATACCACAGAACCAGGAAAAGCCCTAAATACATCCCAAGGTATTTAAGGGTGGGCTGGGGCAATATTTCAGCCTTCCACTGGGGCAGGGGCAGGAGGAAACCTCCCCCCGTGCTGTTTAACAGCAGCAGCCAAACAGCGTCAGGGCTCTGAGCCCTCCCGACACTGCTGGAACCTGCTGAGGAATTTCCCCCCGGAATCCAAGCACCAATTTGTTTCAAAATCTGTCACTGTCACCAAGAAATTGCCCAGCAGCAGCAGTCCCCATCACCACCTGACCCTGCCTGGTTTGGTCCTGCTGCTGGTGGAGGCAGATGTCTGCATGCAAAACACACATCACATGGCAAACAACAGCCTCGAGTTCAGAAATGCTTCCTTAAAATCCTTATAATTGTTTCCAGTTTTTATGTTTATTTTTATTAAACAATTTCAAGTATTTATGGAGAATGAATGAGCAGCAGGTTGGGCACCCATCAGCCCATATGCCAGAAAAATCGAAATTCATTTCTCAAATCCAACAAAAGAGAGAAGAAATGACATAACAACGAGTTTCTTAGTCTGCTCTGTTTGGTTGCAAATATTTGGGGTGAGGACCTGTATCTTCAGGTATGTGTGCTGAAAACCTCAGGACATTCGTACTAGAACATCTGCTTTTATTAGTTTTACGACATTCTTGTTAGAAAAGCTCCTTTTATTTCACCTTTATCAGTTACCCATTCACCTTCACAACCAAATTTAACCTAATTTAAGTGTTCTAGATTAAGTTCATAAAATGTTGCCAAATGTGTGTGACTTTGCTGCCCTCTAAATATTTTTGTTGCCAACAGTAATGAAGCCTCAAGTATTTAACGTCTCCAGGAGTAACTTTGCACAATCAGCAACATCAGTACATTGACTAATAATTATATTTTAATAAAACTGATTGCATGAATATTGTCTTCAGTGAGAACAATGTGACAAAGAATAACATTTTTATTCCTTGTATGTAGCTTGGGTATTTCCATATAGCTGCACTCTGTTTTCTGAGGTTTTTTGAAAGCCAAGCTTGGAAAACCATCGTTACAGACCTGGGGAAGACAGAAGAGGCTTTTCTGTGTTTTAAGGCAACACCTGCAAAATTTATTTCATACCCTAATATAATCTTTCTTTATTTCAGCAATATGGACATTTTACCTGGATTATAAGAGATCTGTATAAAATTAGAGTGATAACCATATTCAAATGATTTGCAGTTGTCCATCCACATCCATCCATCCATCCATCCATCCATCCATCCATCTATCCATCCATCCATCCATCCATCCATCCATCCATCCATCCATCCATCCATCCATCCATCCATCCATCCATCCATCCATCCATCCATCTATCCATCCATCCATCCATCCATCCATCCATCCATCCATCTGTCCATCCATCATTTTTTAACTCATTTTCTTCTCTCCTCTACATCTGTTACCAGTGGCTGGGAGAAATAAAATGCCCCGACACTGCCAAGCATTTCAGGAAGGCTGCTCAGTACATCTGAAACACATTTACCATCTGGTGACTTTTTTCATGGTAAAAAGAGAACAGGAGGCAACCTAGAATGTCTCTAATGCTTGAAATTAAGAAAGGGTATTAAAATACTTTTTTTTTTTATTATTAGCAGTGAAAAATAGTTCCAGACCTTATCTCCAGACGCACGTTCATGTCACCTACTCCCTGTTCTTCCCCAAATCCATGGTGCCACTGAGGAAAACCAGCCAGTTAAACCCACTTCAATATTTAGTCATCTGCAATGGGAGGTTGAAACAAGGAAAAGCAAAGAGCTTTTCCCACTAATGGCACCACCAGCAATCTGGGACAGAAACACCAGCTCTGGCTCCAGGACTTTGGGGTGCCACTGTGTCCATGGCAAAAAAAGAGAATTCCTTCTTTCCCTCTCCTGCTCAGACTTTCTTTGTTGTTCTCATTTTGCAAGATTTCCCCTCAAATTCAGGATTGGCAGGATTTTGTAAATTAGCAAGAAGGAGGCAACTGTTTCTGTCCGTTTTCTCTGAAGCTGAATTTTTAAAGGATTTTTTCCCCCCATATACTAAAAAGATTCCAGAAAAGTCCAGCTTGGTCCAAGCAATCTCTAATTAATGTGCAATGGGTTAACTTCAAGTAATTCCTGGTGAACAAGGCTGAGAAATTACAGTGGGTTTTTTTTTTCCAGTAGAAATGTGAAATAATAGCTGCTCCATAAAACCCCCTCATACCCATCACTTCCCACCTCATTTGTTTAAAAATCTGGTAGTTTTATGGCTTGTCTGCACCTCTCCTGAAATGAGAATAATAAGAGGGAATGATGTGACTTGTCCACTGGTTTCAGCATAAAAACCTCCTCGTGCTTCTGCTACAACAACACGTGCCTTTAAAAGCTACAACAGCAAATTAATCAAGAGCAAACACGAGTCTCTCCTGCCTAAGGGGTCTGTGGAACAGGGTAAATAATCAAAAGGAAGGCTGCAGCTGATTTATATTTCTTTATGATGATCAAAGGCAAATGGACTCCGATTCAGCAAGGAATATAAATTCTGTGTGAAAACTCCCTTTTTCTGCTGCATATAAAATTGAAAAGCCGCCTGCACTGAGCTAGATCTAGTTTAAAATCCATTAGCTAATGCTGTGTGCCCTAAGGTTAAAAAAGGAGCAAAAATCCAGTGGTGGACTAGACATTGCAGAGAGTTTTTTATGCATCTCCCAAGTTTTATGTGGCTTTCTTCCTTCTAGCTGGAGATTAATAGATTTTGAGAAATCTGACTTCTTTGGATAATTGTTGTTGTCACAGAGTTTCTTTTGTATATATAATCACCTAATGAAGTGTGTTTCTCAATTTAAAAACAAATCAGCATCCAAAACCAAACCCCAAATCCAAGAACCAACCAACTCTACTCTGAAATTGGGGTGACTTTGGTCTCTTTTGAGTGGTGGGAGAGAAGAGAGGGGTCCTGAGCCCCGCCAGGGATGATTTTGGGATGGGTCCACAGGACCCTTCTCATTAACCCCCCTGTTCCCTGTGATGGAGGTTTGGATCATGGATTAAACAGTCTGGAACAGCCAGCGCAGCTCCAGAGAAGCCAAGGAGCTCTTCTTCAGACCTCAATGACTTTTATGGTTTTTAAATTTTGGGGGCAGTGGAAGGATGTTACTAAAACCCGACAATTAGAGGGGAATAAAACTGGCGAAACGGAAAGGCACATCCTCCTGCAGGGCTGGAGGTTGGTGGGGTTTGAAACCTTTATTGCCAGGAAAACAAAGCCAAAATATTCCCTAAAAGTTTCTACAACTGTTTCAAAAAGTAAAATAACACGCCCAGTCTGTGACTGCTTTACACTTTCTGTACACTATTTTTCTACCTTCCATTCTAATTTCTATTCTGTACCATATTCTATTTTCTATTCTATATTCTATTTTCCATTCTAAATTCAATTTTTCTATTCTAAATTCTATTTTCTATTCGAAATAGCCACTTTCTACTTTCTCTCTTCTTTTCTGCTCTGCTTAACCTTGAACATCCAACCCCCAAAATCTTATAGGAACATTTTTTTTGTAGGATCTCTGAGTCTTTTACTCTTGCAAGTTTTACACCCTGCACTACCCTGCGGCATCTTGCAAGGCAATGCCCTTCTCTAAAATCTCTTTTTTACAGATTTTGAATAAAAGTATTTTTAAATGCTACAAAACTATTGAAGTGGGATAGAAATCATAAGAATACGTTTATTTAGCTTTTAATCACTTTAGTGATGGAATTGCTTCTGTCTAATTTGGTATCTCCAATAATAACAAGATTATTTTGGTTTAAAAAGGGGAGTTGTGGAGTTGCATGAAGCAACCCGGCTGTCTGTGGTGGAAATGATTGAAATATGAAATTCATGAGAACAAATGCATTAAATACTTAAAATTCCTACATGTGCAAGAAAAATATGGAAACCATCCAGGCTGGACTACCCCAGTTTTCAGCTCTCAGGTTCAGCTGCCAGTTGCACTGTGCATATTTAATCAAGCGCACTATTGTTTAAAGTACTTAATTTAAATTCTTCATTAAATTAAAAAAAAATCATAAATAACTCTTGTGGAATTGTTCTGTCTCTGCTAAGAATAATTAAAACCATTTAGCAGAATGAACCCACTAATTGTGTGTGTTTGGCATTCCTAATTCACCACAAAGCTGCCCGTTCCTGTATGAAGCAAGTCATTGATATATCTTCTTTATTTTATTTTGGGGGGGGAATGGAAACTTGAGCAGTTTTCTCACATCATCTCTGATCCTTCTGGAATTTTCTCACACTCTTTCTCTGCCTGTGAGAGAAACACCAACAAATTAAAGACCTCATTGTGCTCAGTATGTATTTTCTAACAGATTGATTTCTCCATGAGATAATAATTGGTTCATCTTTACTCTCTTTCCTTGTTAATGTTTGAGGAACAACCGAAATGGGAACAGTGCCTGGATATGCAAAATACACCCCTTTAGGGAATGTGCTACTTCAGCAGATACAAATATACATATAAAGCAGGTATTCCATAATGCTGGTCTCACTTTCCAAACGCAAGATAAATTCTGGTTTTCAGTGGGGACTCTGAAATGTGGGTTTGGGGTGTGCTAAAGGTGGCAAAGGTGGAATCTGCCACTGCCTTGGAGAAGCAACATCTGCAGAAATGGGCACTGACATCCAAGGAGAGGATTTCCCATAAAACTGGTGGTGCTTTACCTTGTTTTCAGTCTGTGCCTCCTCAAACCCTGCCGGGCACCTTTAAATAATCCATAAATTCCTGAGCTCTCCGTGAAAACTCCTGTTGATTGCAAGGACCTTGTGCCTGACCTGCATCCTCCTTCCTTTCCAAGCCCTTCCCAAAATTTCCTCGTGCCACAAAGCTCAGCAGGACGAGCTCCCATCAGCAAAGGGAGGCCACGCTGTTCACCTAAGGGGGAAAGGGCTCACCACGCCCCGAGGAATTGGGGGTATGGTCACCCAGGGCAAAACTGCTCAATCATTCTTCAGTTATAAAATAACATCAATATAACAATAAGCATATAAAATACAATTTAAAAGAACGTAGGGCCTCGTCCATGTAAAAATTCTTGTTGCTCAGGCAACTATTTATCGGATAACTAAGATTTAATTTTTTTTTTTTTTAAATTTATGATCTATTATACCTCCTTTTTGGTGGACATCTTAAATTAGCAGACTTTATCAGTCCAATCTTTTAACAATTTACACGGAGCGCAATGGGATCCTTTGGCAAAATGGTAAGAAAAAACCTCCAATATGTTACTTTGTATCTAAACCCCATTTTTTTCCTCGGGTTTCCCTGTTTTAGTGCCCTTTTTATGATGAAGCGGACATTTCTGCCTACAAACTTTTCAGCTTCCTTGAGGTAATCTGGTATCCCATATGGGGGAAAAAGTGGGTTCAAGGGCATCATTTAAGAAAATGTCACACCCCCAAGAGCCCTCCAGTCCATCTCTCTTCCCTAAAACCTGATCAATAAACATCCCCCCCTTGTTTATTGAGTTTATCTGTGCAATGCCCCACACCTACAACCTCCTACTGCACGGAAAGCCTGCGATGCCTGAGCAGGATCATCTTCCCTGCAATTTAATCTCGATTCTTCTTGTCCCGCTCTCTGTGGATGCAGCAAACAGGTTTTCCCCCTTCTTTTCAAGAGCATAAAGCACAGTAATTCAGCGTGGGGCTGCAATTTTTTTCAACGTTTGGGCTTCGCCTGCTTTAGGAAAGGGAAATGCGTGTGATGAATGGGAACACTCGGTGGCAGGAGAGAAATGATTTGCACTTAGTGTTTAAAATGTGTAAGTTATAGTGCTGTACAAACACCAAAAAAAAACTTAGATGATGTATAAAACACTGAGCCAGTGTTGTTGCTTTAACCTTCATCAAACATCCCCCATATTTTTTTTGCTACTAGTGAAGGATTGCAAACAGGTTTTCTGGGCATTAAGAGCACCTTTGTTTTAGGAATTTATTAAATTATAATTATTATTAATTTTTATTAATTTTAAGAATTAATTTGGGAAAAAAATCCTTTTTTACTTTATTACTGCATCTGTCATCTCATATTGAGAATGTTGCAGTTTTGAGGACTTTTAAGCTATTTATTTATTTATTTATTTATTTTATTCTAGAGTTTATCCTCAAGGCTAAGCAAAACTTGAACGTTGTTTGTTTCATGCCAGGCTTTGGGTCAGGATTGGAGATGTTTAAATGGCTTTCAATTGAAAGAGAGGAGGTTTAGATTGGATGTTGGGAAGGAATTCTTCCCTGGGAGGGTGGGCAGGCCCTGGCACAGGGGGCCCAGAGAAGCTGGGGCTGCCCCTGGATCCCTGGGAGTGTCCAAGGCCAGGTTGGACGGGGCTTGGAGCCACCTGGGCTGGTGGAAGGTGTCCCTGCCCATGGCAGGGGTGGAACTGGATGGGCTTTAAGGTCCCTCCAACTCAAACCATTCCATGTTTCCATGATTTTATGCAAACATGTCGCACATTCAGCAAAACGGAGAGGCCAAAAGTCTTTTCCTATAGAAACTACCCCCAACAGCAAATACAATAAAGCGATGTCAGGCAGATTTTAAGGTGTGTTACAAGTGGGAAACATCTCCAGGGGCACAATGCACGTGTTTTATCCTTGTGCTTCGGAAAACAGAATGATCCTGGAGCCTATTTCCTCTTGCAGCAGACACTTTTACCCCTTGCCACAATCCCCCACAATCCTTTAATTTATTCCCTGCTAATGTATGACCAGCTCATTCCCTCCTATCCCAAATCCCTCCCTGCCTCGATATATTTTGAGTCGCCACGAAATACATTGTGGCGTTTATTATTTATTTACGTAGCTTTCCATAATATCATTTATTGCTTGTTTGTGAGAAGCAGCCACCTGGCCCCATGGGGGAGGAGAATGATTCCCACATGACACATCCTGGAGAAAATCTTGGAGAAGGACAAAGCAGCAGTAGCTTCCCATGTATTTCCAGCTCCTTCTTGTTCCCAAGAAGATGATGTGACTCCGGGGCCGGGGCTCAGAAACTCGCTGAGAGGAAGTGTAATCTTTAACCAGACAAAGCATGACGCTGTCAAACAGTGAAATTCTGCTTCCAACTATTGGCACGCTGGGAAAGATGAGCTTGTGCTTAATGGATGGAGGTTAGGGCTCTGGGATTTCATTCTCCATGCCGCAGACTTGCAGTACAATTTTAAGGAAATCATTTATCTCCCTATGCATAAATTTTCCACCTGCAGGGTAGGAGATAGTAGTGATATAGTAGCGAGAGCAGTGATTCTTATCCCCACTCTGTCCCTGTCCCTGAGCATTTTTTACCCTGTGTCTGCATTCTGACACCCCAAATATTCATCTCCAGGTGCTGGGACCAGCAACGTGTAAACGTTTTTCTATAAATGGAGAGTTGCAAACACAAGGTCCATTTTCATTAAAGTCATTTTATGGTAAAGGTGAATAAAGCCAAATAACACTAAAATGGACCAAAGGAGGGGAAGATTGTTGAGTAGCAAGTATTTTAAGACCATAGAATAATTATGGTTGGAAAAGACTTCCAAGATCATCAAGTGCAACCTTGACCCATCACCGCATTGTCCCCCAGCCCAGAGCACTGAGTGCCACATCCAATCATTCCTTGGACACCTCCAGGGGTGGAGACTCCACCACCTCCCTAGGAAGCCTCTTCCAATGCCTGACAACCCTTCCCATGAAGAAATTCTTCCCGAGGTCCAACCTGAGCCTCCCCTGGCACAGCCTGAGGCCGTTCCCTCTTGTCCTATTGTTTGTTGCCTGGGAGAAGAGGTCGGACCTTGGTACAACCTTTATTCAGGTGGTTGCAGAGAGCACACATTTGACATGTAAGACGAGTAGTTCAGGTGTCTGAGGAGACTCCAATGACAGCTGGAAGCCTTGCTGGAGGACCTTCAAATACTGAGCAGTGCAGATCTGGGGTCCAGCTGGGAGGCAAACACCCCCAGGCCACCAGCAGCCTGAATTTTGCAGGGAAATGGGCCACCAGCACGTCACACATCCCCCCATTTGGAAATTTTCCACCCCAAAACCCCACTCTGGTATTTTCTCGAGGGCTTTAGGAGAATAGATCCACCAGGAGAAACATTGTGGGGGTGAATTTAGAGTCTTAGCCTTCAAACCAGGCTGCTTTTGTGCTGGGAGATGCAGATCTGCACACAGATATACTGCGGCTTCACAGAGAGATAGAATCGTTAATCTTAACAGAACAAGCAGTAATATATCTCAAAAAGCAGGTTTTCTGTGGCTCAGCTTTGCTATCAATGAGGATTTTTTGTTCGCTGTACATGTTACATTAAATTCCCAAAATGCTTAAAAGGTATTTTTCTCCTTCTTCTTCTTTTTTATTTTTTTTTAAATTTTATTTGAAAATGGGCCTTTAATACTTGCAAATTTTGAAACATTTATGGATAAACTTATGAATCTGCAAGCACTTGCAGATTTCCCATGACAGTTCCAATCCCTGTATTAAACCTCATCTGGTAACTGCAAGTGTCAAAATTATTTCTACTCTGCTGAATCAGCCTCAGCTTGTCATTGCATCCAAGAGAAGTGGAAAATTAAAGTGAATTTCATTGCTTCATAGCTTGATACATGAAAAAGCATGTAGGAATGAGCAGCACATACAAAATCATAATTTTAAATCACATTAATTTATGTTCGCTGGAGAGTTTCCTGTGCCACCAGGCAGGTAGAGCCAGCCTTGCTCAGGAATCACTATTATTTATTGATTTTTATTTTTAATATTTTGTGAAGGAAAGAAAAAAAATTGCCTCTGGTGTAGTTGCAGGATTCCAGCTGAATGTTTTCCTAAAGTTTCTAATGAGAAAGAAGGAGACGTCAGAAAAAGAGTGAAAGATGGGGAAGGTCCCTTTCACGCCACCACATAATTAAGTTGTTAAATGCCTTAAAATTTTATGTGAGTGAAAGCTATCAATGTACATTTCATTAATTCGTTCAAAAAATAAATGCTTTTGGGGAATCACCAAGTAGGACAGAGTCAAAATTTCAAATATTCCATTATTTGTGCTTCTGATATGTTGTGTATTTGCCGATGTTTTATTCCTCATACCATTTTATCTCTTCTTATCTCTTCTCCCCAGTCTCTCAGATGAATGTGGGTGAAATAAAATGCATTTTAAAGTGTTGGGAAGTTTCCACACTGATCTCTTCCTCTGACTGTCCCTTGGGACCCTTTTTTTGGTGGTGTGTTCAGCAATAGGGATAGGAAAGGAAAAGCCATTTTTCAGTGTTATTTTGGAGCCTCTTGTCCCCTCTCTGCTCCCTGGAGCCAGTTTGTACTTTGCCTTCTCTGTTCTGTCTCACTTGGCCTGGTTGTCCTGCCATTTATCTCAAGTTCACTCCAAGTTGGTTCTGGTGTGCTCTGTATCCACGGACATGGGACAAACTCTGCCCTAGAAGTCCAGGCTTGATTAGATGGAAGAACATTATTTATGTCAGTCCACCTTCTTTTGATGCAGAACAGATATTAGTCTCTTGTGCCAAGAGCACTTCTGTAATTTTAGGGGGAAAAAAATCTTCAATACTCCTTTTTTATCCTTTATTGGCTGGATGTTTGTAGGGAAGATGGCTTGGAGAAGACCCTGATCATTCCATCTTCACTCTTTGTGCCTCACATCATAATCTCTGCTTGTTCTCTCCAGAGAGACCCTGAAGGACTCCGTGGAACATCCCAGGGCCCCCTTGGGTGATGTTTCTTCTCAACATTCCCAGCCCTTGCTCTCCCGAAATGAACCATTCACGATGAGCTCCTGCCGGGTTGGGTTCTCCATCAACCAGAACACCCTCCTCAGCTTTGCCTTTCCCTTCCCACGGCCCTGACAAGGGCAAAGCTTTACAGAGAGCTCCGGATCCACCGAGCAATCAAAGCTTTGGAGCCAACTTTGTGAAAAATCATCGCCTTAATTTACACTCCCGTACCTGCCTGGAGGCGTCTCATTGAGGGGTCTCATTAAGGCCAAAGAGGACATCGATTACTCAGCGTGAGGCTAAATTAGGCCTTTTATTTGGGGTGTTTGAATGGACACCAAAGGTGTGGTTTCCAAAGCCCTGGTGTTTGCTGGTGCTGGGAATGAGTCGGTTCCGACAGCCTGAAGCCAAAACTTCCCGAGTACCTTTTGCAGTCCCACCACGATCTCAATTCTCAGGACACGCCGGCTGAGGTTGAGGGAGGTTTTATTTCCAGCCAGACTTTTTACTCAGAGGAAAAAAAAAAACCACAAACCCACCCTGTTTTTCAAGTCTTATGAAAGCAAAAGGGCAGCGAAGAGACTGCATTACCATGGTTTAGAAGACCAATTGACGCTGCTTTCTATCTTCTCTCATTTTAGCGCAGGCACACAGAGAACATATTTCTACCCATCTGGCCGAGAGTCTCCTTCCTTTAAATTGGGCTTTTTGCTCGTCTGGACTGGGAGTTTAGAAGAGGAGACTACATTGGCTTGAAAACGTCATTTAAATACGGAAGAGTTTTATCAGCAGAAAAGCCTTCATTACGGGGTAAAAACCCATGACTATGAGCTGCCTAAAGAGCCTCGGAGGAAAGGCAGGAGGCGGAAGGTGAGGCTCGCTGTGACTCTGCTCTCAGTGACGCCCAAAGGATGGGGACTCTGGTGGAAATGTCACTGATGTTCCATCTCCGGCAGCAGACGCGCGGCGTGCGGAGGGGGCAAAGGTACGAGCCTTAAAAGCTCTGCAAACTGGGGCAGAAATGGAACCACCTTTTTCCTCCTCAGTGTTTTATGGCTGTTTCTTTCCACTTCATTTTACAGCCTGGCAAGGAAGATAATTCCTCGGCTCTTCTCTGCCGTGTACAAACATTTTGGTTTTGTTTAAACTCATCCTCGTATAACACTCGCTTACTCCGGCTTTTGCCTCCGGGCTTCAGAGGTGTTTAGTTTTTATTGTTCTCTTTCTGTAATCGGAAGCACAAACACATTTTATATCACGGTATGTTGTGTCTGCCGTGCCTTCACACACAGAGGAATTAATTTGTGGCATTACAAAGGGAAAAGGAGGGATTTGGAGCAAAGGGATGAGCAGCAGGCAGGGGCTTTCTGACTCCTCCCTCTGGAAAAAGGAGGATTGCTGAAGCTCCAACAATCCATTTAAAATCCGCAACTGATTTTCTCCTTATGTGAAATAAGGCCATGTGAAGACAAACCAATTATGCCAACAAACTGTGCAGGCCTATATGCCATTATTATCAATATTTATATGTGGGGTGGCACTAAACTTACAAACAGCAAATGAGATTTTTTTCATAAAGTATAAATAATTAGCATTGCTTTATTTCGGCTACAACATCTGTTAATTCTCCTTTACTAGTATATTTTCTTACTTTTTAGGCAGCAGAGTCAGAGAAGAGAGCAATTAAATGATATAACGTGCTTAATCTCATAACCTGAGGTAATTTCAAGAAGAGTAAGAAAAAGAAAAATGGAGGTTGAACATCAGGACAGGAGGCAAAGAGGTACCGTAACAAATAGCCCCGGGGTGTCTCATCACTTGGGTGTCTCAAAACCAGGCTGGAAAATTGACTGCAGTGCCTATTGCAGGAAACAGCCCTGGAAAAGGCTCATCCCGTTGTTTTCCTGGTGGTTGCTCTGTTGTTCTCTGAGACATGACCATGCAAGTTCTCTCTGTTTGCAGCTGATGTCTGGGCAAGCGACACGGAAAACATCTTTCCTTTTTCACAACCCTTATTTCCATCTCCCACCAAGCCTCAGCTGCTGTGAAGACCCCAGGGCATGAGCAAGCTCAAGGGGTGGCTTAGAGCCAGCAGAGAGTGGAGAAATCCCTCCCTGTCTCCATCCCGGAGAGGACAGATTTCCCAACACCCTCCTGCCAGAGCCTGCTGACTTCCAGAATTGCCAGAATTCATCTTGAAAATATTTATCTCCAAAAGCTTCGTAATCACATCTCTGTCTTGGTCAGAGCAAATGATACAACAACAGCTGCTTCCTCCCAATTAATTGCATTTAATGGTGCCCAGAATGGGACGCAGAGGCAGCTCCTTCAAATGAAGATGTCAAAACTAATGGAGTGAACTATTGCAAGGTATGATTAATTCTTTGGCAAATATTTTTCTTTATTAGGGCGTTAATTAGATTACTTTCTGAATTCTCCGTGAATAAAAATATTAATATTTGATATTTATCTACTGCCAGACACTAATAGCTGGCGTGTTAAATACAAGCCTCCTCGAGCTGTATTTTATCTGGGTTTATTAGCTGGGAGCTGTGCTGCAGTCGGGCTTTATGCTGATTTCAGCATTACACTCTGGAGTAGTCATAACACCTCATATTAGTACACCAGGGTGCCAAGGAAATCAGAGCCCTATTATGCTGGGTATGCTCTTACACGCAATTGTAGAGCCCTGAAGTGATAGGATTTAAATTGAAGCCACAAACACACACACACAAAAAAATAATAATAAAAAAAGGACAGAATGTATGAAAGTCAATGCTTTGCAGAGCAAATAAAGCAGCTGTAAAGGTAGGAATCCAAATATACATAGCAAGGCTTTGAGCTCAGCAAATGTCCTGTGTCCTGCATCAGCACCCTGGGGGAAATTACAGCCCAGCAGCTTCCTCAGAGGTTGCATTTCCAATGAGTTTTCTAATAGTGTTGGACGGGGGAGAATGGCCTGGGTGCAAAGAGGAACGTGTGGATGAACTCCAGAGGAACTGTGACGCCAGCTGGACACTGGGATCTCCACGGAGATGCAGAAAGGGTGAAGTGGGCTTGCATATCTGAGTCGGGTTCTTAACAGCAATACTAACAAAAATTCTTAATTAACAAGGAAAAAGAATTTAAGGAAGCAAAATGACCCAATGGCACTTGTGAAATGAGATGGCGGAATTCTTAAATTTTTACAAGATTAAAATTTTCTGCCTTGTATGCCTGAAAGCTGCAATAGAACAGTTTTTTGCCACCTGTGTCATAAGTTTGGTCGATCCAATATTTTCATCAAATCCTCATTCCAGTGCTGTCACATCCAAGGAACCCGTGAGCCCACGGAAACAGAATAGAAAGTGCACTCCTGTATTTCGTCTCCTCCAGGCTCGCTGCTACATTGGAATAATCCATTCCATTGCTCCCATAATAGACTTCTCCCTGAAGCTGTCACACGTGTTACACTCCTTATAGCACCTTGCTAATACACTTAGAAGAACTATTTCCATGTGGGAATAACCTGAGTTTGACATTTCCACTTTAACTGCAGGAAAAAGGCTCCTGCAGGTTGGATTGATTGCCTTTTTTTTTTTTAAGAGACAAGTATTTAGACGTGGCTTGGAAGTGTCAAGAATCCTGAGCAAGATCTTTTGTTAATGTTGCTGATGAACAAGGCAAAAGGAGTTTGATATTTCCCAAAATTCCTGGGAGCATCCACGTTAAGAGACACACATCAGAACCGAACAGCAGAAGAGAAATAGAGGCCAAAGGCAACACTGCAAGACTAGAAGTGCTTAAGAGTGTTTTAGCTTTAATTCTAGTTTATCCTAGTTTATCTGGTGAAATTCTAACCTAAAAAAATAGCTCACTGACTTGTCATTAAAATAAATATTTTTGTGTTTTTTAGGAATTTCAGAACTAGTGTCACCAGCTGCTAAACACCGAATTACAGGTGCTGATATCGACCTCTGTACAACATATAGGGCTATTTTGTGAGAAAAGTTTCCCTTGGATGGAAACTTCTTCCACCTCGTACTCTCCTGATCATGTGGATCTTCTCATAAAAACACCAATTCTGGTCTGATTTGCAGCTTGTGTAAATCACCAGAGCTTCATTTTCTTTTCCTTTATTGATGATCTGATTTAGCTGTGAATTTCCAACACAATAGACAGCATTATATTTCCCTTTTCCCATTGCTAAGAATATGGCAGATATGCAAATTCACTAATAATTATTTTTACAGTCCTAATTAATGTAGCACCACCAGCTGTACCCAAGCGCGTCTATTTTTATCCAGAAAGAAGAGAATCTGGGTAGGAATTTTCCCATTATAAGGAGCGGGGATATAAATATTTTCACAAAAATCCCCTTTTTTTTTTTCACAAAGGTTTGCCACGAGTTTGATCTCAAGTGAGAACAAAGGAGGAAGATGAAGCACCTGAGCAAGGTGTACACCAGGCTTTCCCCATCGCTGTCAGTGGTGGTGTGTAAATATACCCCAGGCAAAGGGAGGGCTCATTAGCTCTGAAAGAGAGAAAAGAGACAAGATTTACTAATTCCAGCTCCAGCCAACACTGAGAAAGCCTGTAGGTTTTCCTTGGGCATCTGCTGGTCCTGTGGGACGGATTAAAGTGCTGCTTTGTGGGAAATCAAAAAGCTGTATATATAGATATATAGATATATATTGATTTCCAAAATGTAGTGGGACATTTAAAAACAGAGTGTGCAGCTGGTGCAATGACAGAAAATGCAAGTTGACTCATGGCAGGGAGTTAAATAATGCCATTATTAGGTAGTTACTAAACAGCAGAGGGCTGAGGTGCAAAAAACCCCCGGTACGTGTCAGTCCCAAATAATTAGGAGGATGAAAGCTGATGCCTCGGTGCAGGAGGCTGCGGTGGAAGTAAAATCAGGTTTCACTTGTCAGATGACAGACAATGAAAATAGTTCTGAGGACAATTTTATGATAAACATTTTGGGCCAGAAAAAAAGGGGGTTGATTGATGGCTTCTGCAACTCGCTCTGCTCATCCACTGCTGAAAACCTGGAGTAATTGCGGTGTGGTCTAAGAAGTTAAGTCTAGTCCTGTCAAGGGGAAATGGTGTCGCTAAACTGCAATGAAATTTGGGAGTTTCTCTTTGGAACAAAATTTTTACTGCTTATTTTGGCTTTGAATCCAAGCAAAACATTGAAAATTTCAAATGAAATCAGACTAAAATATTAAAATAAATAAATTCAAGATCTATTTCCTTTAGGAACATCCTTCATCTTTTATTCTTCTATGACACTTGTACCAGGTTACCCAATGGAGTGCCCACTACCGTGGGCCTGCCATCCTGTTATCTGTTATCAAGCACGATAACCTTTGTTCTGATACAAAATTCATTAAAGTGTGCAGTTTAGTGTTTTCAAATGTCCTGTTTTCTATATCAAACTGTTTTCTGTCTGTAGCAATGACACCCTTTAACACTGTGACACACAGAGTTAAAACAGTGGTATTTCAGGGGGCTGGGCCTGCTGCATTACTGTTGAATAATTTTTCCCTTGCTATTGAAACCAGTTGCTCCTGCGCAGTTCTTGTATGACATCATAACATGGTGCGTGATGTCACGCCGTCCCTGTCACTGAGGTTTTAACCAACGCTTTTCATGTCCCACTTACAGCAGGTGACAGCCCATGGTCATTCACAGCAGTTCTGGTTGGAGGCTTTGGGAACCTGCTGGCACTGGAGCCCTAATTTCCGCAGCTCAGGACCTCACCTCTTCTTTCCATGAGCAATGACCTCATTATGACTCCCTTTAATCCCCCAGGGGAAAAGGCAAAGCCAGGAGCGTGTTTGCTGATGGAGCAGCGTTCCCTCCGAGGGGTTTTTACGTGATGTGATTTTGCACAAAGCTGTGTCCCCTCTGCACAAATCCATAATTCATGACAGTCGCTGGCTCTTTTCCTTTTTTTTTTCCCCATGCCAAGGTTATTTTGGACAGCGCATCAGTTCAGGGAGTTTTGGCACAGCACTTCTCTAAGCACTCTTGGGTCAGCGATGACAAGAGCGCTGTGCAATCCTAACACATTGTCAGACAAGCTGCCCCTCGATGTCCCCACTCCAGTCTGAACGCTGTCTGCTTTGATTGCTTCTATTTACAAATAATCCCTGCTGTTTCAGAGTTTAAATACCTTCTGCATGTCTGCATTTAATTCATCCCACTTTGTTTTCAGTAAGGGCTGCCCTCTGAGTTACACACAAAGCAGCAGAATCCGAAGGCAAGTGACGTTTTATGGGCATGTTTCTGGGCATGGAACATCATCCCCCAGCCCATGAGGTGCTGGGTCACCATCCCTGGGAGATACCAAGGCCTTCAGAGGCCCGTCCTGCATGAGATTTCCAACCATCCTGTGAAGGGAGAAGGGTGAAAACACCCAGGAGAGTTTGGAGTGGTTTGATCCCCCGGCAGCTGCTGGGGGGCTGAGAGATGGCCCTCCATCCTTGGCATCTCCCCTGTCCCTGCTCCTTCTCCACCATCCCTGCACAAGTGGTTTTCCCTCAGTTTTTATCATCCCTGTGCTGCAGGAACCCTAATTCCTTCATCCAGACATGGGTATTATTTTCTTTAATGTCTCTGCTTGGACATGGTGGAAATTGGGGTGACAGAACCCATTGCCCTTTGGAGGGTGGGGCTGGAAAATCCCATCAGGAATAAAACTGTTTCAGGATAATTTTCAGGATATTTCCATTTTCTAAGAGTAAGAATGGATAAAAACTAGAGTAGATTGCAGAAAATACAGATTTTCTGTGAAGTAAAGACTTTCAAATATGACTAAATAAACACCTGCCAATAATGCTTGCAGGACAGGGGACCATGGTTTGTGTTAGTGAGGACTGAATAAAGGTGACACATTTTTTCTTCCTTTTACTTATTCTTCAATGGGTTTTTTGGGGGTTTTTTGTTTGTTTGGTTGATTTTTTTTCTCTTTAATACCAATTTTGACATTTAAATGTATTCCTGTGGGTCATATTTTGAAACATTTCAATAAGAGGGAAAAACACACCTGATTTTCCACAGCTGCACTATTAGTTTCTTGCAGTTGACTTGGAGAACTTTAGCTCAAGGGTACATTACAACAGAAGAAGCAAAATTTCCCAAGTTTTTAACACTTTTAAAAAGTAAGTTTGCAAATATAGCCATTATTATTAAATTTCCAGCAGGAGCAATGAAGAACTTGTCTATGCAACAGAAAAAATGGACCAGCCGAACTTACCTGATGGTTTATGAAGTAATTTGGTTAAAATGCCTTTGCAAAGTGAAGAGGGTTTTTTTACAACAGCTCCAAATGTCATTAAAATGTATGGACTTTGCCTTTTCCTGAGTGACCCATCTCACAAAATCAGGGAATCATCATGGTTGGAAAACACCTTGAAGATCATCAAGTCCAACCCTCGACCAAACACCACCTGCCCACTAAACCATAAACTCATTTTCGAACCCTTCCATGACCTGACTACAGAGACGTAATGGTCACATTCTGGTGCCTGCTGTCCCACCTCATGGCACGTTGAAACACTGTCGACATCTCTGTGGTTTCTCAAGGAACTTCCCCACTTGTAGGAAGAATTTTGAGAGAACTTTTTAAATATTGTCAGTTTGCCAAATGTGCTTGCCCGGTAACTCATTGCTGATGCCTTTCTCTGGGTTGTATTTTTGGGTGACTGGTTTACTGCCTTGTTTTCTCGGGCTGTGATATCACACCCTGCGCCTTTTGCATTTCAAATTATATGGAAATAAAGATGCACGACTTCAGAGGATTTTGAGTTTGCTACTTTTCTACCTGTGTGTTCCAGTTACTGACCTCTAGATAATGGAGAAAGAAACACTGAAAACACTTTTTTTTCTTGGCTTAAGTGAAGTGAGACTGATCCCCGTGAATATCAGACTCCAGGTGCTGCCTCGCAGCCCAGTGTGTGGCTGTTGGTGGGGATGGCACAAAAAGCCAGCCAGGCACTGAACCAGAGGTGTCCAAAGGCACAGGATGTGCTGGGAATTGCACCTTCAGCATTTGTCCAATGCTCGTTTCCTCTCCTCCAAGTGAAAAACCTGTTTTCCCTTTATGCAACCATAGACTGCCCCATCTGAGTCCTCTGCCCCTCCCTATAAAGATAAGAGGATGTACACAATCACCTACTACCCCTTAAAAACATTGCTCCTCTCTGCTTCCCAGCCTACACACATTTTTCAGGGACAACACAATTAAACAAATAGTACTTATTTTTTATCTCTGGACGTAACAAAAATCAACTTAAGTTTTTTTTTCCCTTGCTCACAGAGTCATTGCTTTTTTGGTCTCTTGATCAAACTTACTCTTTGAAAAAAAAAAATTGCCTCTAGCTTTTCCAAAATTACACAGACAACTCCATTCATATTGCCAATGTGATATTTTCCCTGTTCCAGTAAGTATTTTAATCAGAAAAATGATGAAAAAATTAGTGAAAAAAATTCCCAATCTAATAATGTCAAAGTTTTACTAATGGGATTACATTCACCTTTAAAAAAAAAAAAATCATATTAAACAATCTGAAAGTTTTTAGAAGCCCAGAACAAGTGGAGGTTTTCATTTCACAAGACAACCTTCCGTTTTACTTTTCAGTTCAAAAGGGTCCAAAATGCTTTTGTTAAAGCCAATCCAAAATGATTTCCCTTGATTTTTCAGAACCGGTAGCTAAATAAAAAAAAAATCAGTTCATACTATTCTGAGGTTATCTGAGGATTTCTTTGTGCTACCGTTACATTTCCAATTTCATCCTCCTGGTTTTGAGTAGCAGTTAATTATTTGCTCAAAAATCGAAGCAGACCTTAGCAACATGAAAGTAATAAAGAACTTCAATGGGCTGCGTTCACTCAACGGGGTAAAAATTCCTGAAGCCTGAAAAGTTCCTGCCCTGGAGAGCGAAAGGCCACCAATAACCCATTGCCCTTGAGAGTCCTGAAAATACAGAGGAAAAAAACCCACTGTCTTGGCTGGGAAGTGGGGCTTCGTTTTCTCTCTCCTGGGTGTATTGCAGCAGGCACACGCAGAAACCAGACTCCACCAGGGCAAGTTAACGAGGTCCCTGCAGAAGAAAGGGCAGGTCCTGATGTGATGGACCTCCAGTCCTACTCCTCTTCCAGGGGATACTCGAAGTCCAATAAAAGTGAGGGCTCGCTGATGTGGTCGGAGTCTCCAAGGGAAAGAAAGAGCTGGTGCCACTTTAATCACCTCCCTGTCAAGGTTTACGTCCTTTCCTGTCAGTTTTGGAACATTTAGCTAAAGCCTAGCCGTGGAGGAGGTTGTATTTTGGTTTTTTAACAGATAAGTCAGTGAACAAAAGATGAGCTTTACTTGGCCAAGTTTGGGATTCCTTCCCAACAGAGGCACCGCTTTCCTTGGCACACAGCCGAGGACGAGGGCTGGGAGGTGACTCTGAAGGACCATAAGTGACATTCTGCATCTCACAGGGGCTGGGAGGTGACTCTGAAGGAGCATAAGTGACATTCTGCATCTCACAGGGGCTGGGAGGTGACTCTGAAGGACCATAAGTGACATTCTGCATCTCACAGGGGCTGGGAGGTGACTCTGAAGGACCATAAGTGACATTCTGCATCTCACAGGGGCTGGGAGGTGACTCTGAAGGAGCATAAGTGACATTCTGCATCTCGCAAACTCATCACACCCTCCTTGATCTGTTGCCTCTTGTCATCCGGGGGCTCATCTTGAAGCCCTTGCTAAGGGAAAATTCCCTCTGACTTTAAAGCTGAGCAAAGCCTTTGTGAGTAAATCACCTGAGATTTTTGGATCACAAACTTCCCAGTCAACGTGGATTCTTCTGTAGCAGGAGGGTGTGACCAACCTTTGCTCCTCGGCGTCGCTGATTCCAAGCCCTGCTCCTGTTTGCTGCCTCTTTCCTAACTCCCTTTCTCATTTCCCTGCTTGGCTTTTCCAGATTAAGCTTTCAGCAACCGGTTTAATCTCTATATTGAAATATTTAAACCATTTGTCCTACCCCGGATTTTCCTCTTGGTATAAAAAATTACAATCGCATTGGAAGCTAAAGAGAAAATTAATTAATTTAAGGGGCATTTTACCTCTGTGGAAGCAGATTCAACAAATGCAGCGTCTTGCTGTTAGTGACATAAATGGGGTTTATTGTTTGGAGGAGGAGGGGGATTCTCGTGGGTGTAATCGAGGGCCTGAGCACAGGCAGCTTTCCCATTCAAAGCAGCTGAGGAAGTTGTCCTCAATTTTTAAGTAATGCAAAATACTCTTAGTGCCTGATGGAAATAACAAAGGGGATAATCAGATGTTGGGTTGTAGAACTGGATAGAAAAGCCCAATAAGCTTTTATGAAATTTCTTCAGATGTATTAATAGCAAATCACTTCATTATAAGTGTTATTATTGCAGGAACTATCACACATCCTCTTAAGCTGTTACATTACAATTATTTGAAGGCAAAGGCAAAGAGCTGCAAATTAACAAACTTCAATTATTGCTTTTAAACTTCAATTTTTTTCTTTTTTGTCTGAGAGCCAGCGAATTTTAGACAAGCTGAGAGATGATCTCTGTGCTCTAAAATCAAAGCTGCTCTGATGTTAAATATTTAGAAAATGCAAGTGACCTACAGACCTTTTTTTCATGTTTCTCCCATCAACGGTCACTTTCAAATTTACATTTCTCAGGTTGTTTCTTTTCTCTCAATTCATTCTAACTTGTCCCAAAAGCTTCCTCCATATTTCTTTGAAGCTCTGAGGATGGGTGTTTGTGTACCTGGCCTAGAGATGAAGAGCCTGATATCAAAGTTCAGCACCTGGCCCTGCCATGGCTTATGTTAGATTGGCTTAAACAAGTCTCAACATTGTGTTCATGAGAATGGGGATAATTTTATTTCCCCACGTTTTTCCTCTTTCATTCAGAGCTTGGATTGACTGTCAGGACATGTCCCATAAAGAAGCAGAGTGCCCAGCACGGGAAATCCTAAATTGCCATTCACTCTTTCCAAAGCAGTAATTGGAGGAGATTCAGCATTAGATTAATAAATGTAATGTGTCCCAAAATGAGGGCAATCATTTCCACCGTAAGCATCTTTATTTTCCTGGGGAAACTTTACAGGGACATTCAGAGTAGCTGATGGGCAATAGAAGCAATGCTAAAAGACCAATAAAATACATTAAAGTCAACACAGGCAGATGCCAGGCAGGTCACCTTAGACAGTTTTGCTTAAATTAAAAAGAAATATGAAACAATTTGCAGCTGGACCTTCTGCAAGATGATTCTTCAGAAAATTGATCTGTAATCTCAGAGGCTCCCCTTTCCTTTGCCTTAGCATTGTACAGCTCACAATATCCATCTACCACCGGAGCATACGAGATGAGCGGCCACACAAAGAAGGAGCTGAATAAGATCACGGGGTACTTGTTCATTTTTTTTTAAAAAAAGGCACCAAAGTTGGCAAATGGGAGGTTCTGGGGCAGTGCTGGAGTCAAGGACAGGCTGCACCAGGACAAAGGTGCGACAGCCCTGCACGGCGACGTCCTGTGGGCTGAGAACTGTGCGTGTGAAAAAAATTACTCAGCTCCAGCTCCGAGAAAAATATATATAAAATCAAGTCTAATCGAGGCAATTTCCACTGCGAGATGCGAGCGAGCACATGTAAACAGTGCCAGAAGTGCAGCCTTCGGTTTCTCTGCAATGAGATTCCTGAGGGCTCAGACTTGACCTTTCCTGTTTAAACAGATACCATCCTGACCATATTTATAAATATATTTATGGCATATACATTCATACTGTTAATGTACTCAGAGAACGATCTCCCAGCCTCAGACACAGATCATCTGGCAGTGTTTTCATCCTTCTTCCCAGCCAAAAAAAACCCCTCAACCAAGCTGTCGGAGTACAGAACTTCACATCGTAAAAGATTAATACTTTTTCTTTTTTTTTTTCTTTTTTTTTAACTAATTGCTAATTAAAAAAAAGAAGATATATCCACTGCCTGGTGTGAACTTTAAATCCTCTTAACTCTTGAGCATGAGAGTGATGGATTTCTCACCTCCAGCCCCGTTCTGTGGCGCTGCCTCCCCAAAATTTGCCCGAGCCAGGGCTGAGATGCAGCTCCACGCTGACACCTTCTCAGCTCAGCCCTCATCTCAACTTCTGCTGAACAACCTCCCGCAGCCTTCAATTACCACTGCAGAACTTTGACATTGGATCTGGGACGGCTTTCCCCGACGAGGAGGACATGATGTGATTTTTATTGTCCACAGCCGGCTCTGGAGCACCAGGTTAATGCTGTATCCAGCTTTAATGCTTATTTTTAATTATAACTTTGCTTTAAGGGGCAGGGATCGATAAAACAGCCTCTTTTGTCTGTGGTCTGCAGGAGGCAAGGACCATCAGTCCTCTAGGGAGCATTTCATTGCAAAAAAATAAGGGGGAAAAAAAAAAAGGGTGGAAACCTGTGATTTCTCCTTGCAAAGAGGTTGCAATGGATTTTCTCCCTGCTCAGCAAAGGCACCTCATTTTTTAGGTAACACAAGGCTTATCATCGTCTTTTATTCTCTGCCACGAGCGGAATGGTTTAAGGAGTCTCTTCAAAGCAGCCCCTCTTGTGTTTGCTTGAGGTGTGTCTGTGGCTTGATTTGTACCTGCATTTGCCATTTGTCACATTAATTCAGTGCAAATCCCTCGGTGCCACCATTCAGGCCATTGTAGCAGCTAATCTGCATTCCACATACGCTCCTCTGAGTTCCTTTGCTCATCCAGCTGGACACTCGCCACGTTACTGTCAGTGTTTTATGGATTCATCCAGTTATAGACTCTGAAAGCAGGTGGGCAGCAGAACCATGAAGTGGAGGGGTGGTGGGAGATGCTCCTTCCCCAGCTCTGCTCCCTTTGCCGAGGGTCAGAGAACATACTTGCAATTACACAGTAATTATCCATAACTCCTTCTTTCCCACGGAAGGTGGACACTGCTACCAGCCTGTGGAGAAAAATCCCTTTATTTCTAAGAGCGTTTTTAAATGGTTTGCTGCCTTAAAACCTGTTAGAGATCTGGGGGAGGAGGGACTCAGCTGGGTCACACTTCACACCTAAAATAGGAAACACTCTTGGAAAATTAGTATTGCCTATTATCTTCTTCTTCTTGTCCTTTTTCTTGTCCTTCTTGTCCTTCTCCTTCTTCTTGTCTGTCTTCTTCTTCTCCCTCTTCTTCTCCCTCTTCTTCTTCTCCCTCTTCTTCTTCTTCTTCTTCTTCTTCTTCTTCTTCTTCTTCTTCTTCTTCTTCTTCTTCTTCTTCTTCTTCTTCTTCTTCTTCTCCTCCTCCTCCTCCTCCTCCTCCTCCTTATTCTTCTTGTCCTTCTCCTTCTAATTATATATAAATCACCCCTGATTTGTATTTTAAGGAACTGAATATTACTCAAATACATGAAGGAAAACCCCTTCTTTGGATGTCTTGTGCAGGTGGTCTGTTTTTCCTCACCTTTCCAGCTGAACCCAAAACTCTGCATGGATTTCTGGGCCCTTTTCTCTTGTTTCCTCTTTGGATGCCCCTTGCTGAGCTTTTGGACTCCCTGTCTAATTAAGCAAAAGGCACAGTTTACCTGAGAAATATTTAATAAGAAATATGCCTAAATACATTTATAAAGCTATAATAACACCATATGCATTTACCAAACTTTCAGAATGAATTTTAAAAGGATTTCAAATATTAATGTTGCATCTTCATGTTGTAAGTTCTATATTAATTTTTTATGGATGTTTTAAGGATTCCCAGGCATCTTTCTTATGCTTTTCTAAATGCATATTGCTCTAAATACATAATACACTTTTAATTAACTGTGTAGAGTTTTATTCTCTAAACTAAACTCTTAGTTTTCAGCTTATCAGGATTGTCACCTGTGTTTCTGGAGCAGGAATTTTGAAATTCTAAGCATTGTGTGCCCCACAGGGACAAGAGAAAGAGCCCAAGCAGGCAGTGATTCCTCAGTTTATGCCGGGAGCGAGGGCTGTTGTCACCCCTGAAGTGACAGCTGTACATCAGGAATTCTTTGTCTCTCTTTCAGAGACTTAACTCAAAACTCTCTTTTGCCCCCGTTAAATGGATTGAAAATAGAAAATCAATGTTATTAAAAAAAACCCCATCTCTGATTAGATTTTTGCAAGAATGGGATGCCCAAATGAGCAGAGCCTTTGTCAGGAAACCATCTCCAGGAACACTCTTTCAGATTTATTTTGCCATCAGTCTTGCACAAAAAAGTAAAGAGGAAGGCATAATTATAATATAACAAAGAGCAACCCGCACTTAAACTTTCAAATTAGTGCGTAATGGGTGTAAAAATCTTGATTAAGATTGCTAAAGGGAGAGGTATTTTCCAAAGAAAATAGAATTACTGTTACAGTACCCAAGGTTTAGAGATTTTTCTTTTTTTTAAATTATGAATACAATCCCATTCGAAAGTTTTTTTTTCTTAGGCCAAGGTAATACTGGAAAATGCAACAGCACAAGGATGAAAAAAAATACGATTTTGTTTCTAGGATAAGCAGAATGTTGGTCCTTTCCTTTTTCCTTTTCCAGACAGGTGAGACTCGAAAATGGATCCAAATGGAATTTTCATATTTCATGTAACACTTCACTTCCAAAGGTTAATAAGTCAAGGGCTATCTAAAATAAAAGCAGGCAAACAAACAGCCAAATCCTCTGTTGGATCAGCTTATTTCACAGAAAATATAACAAACACGTGAAATCTGATACACCACAAGCAAAATAAAGACTCATAATTTATTCATGGCTTCATCAATAGTTCCAAGAGACTCCCAGCACAGACAGATTTTTTATGCCACATTAATATTTTATGGGGTTTTATGGAAGGGGGGAAAAAAAATGAACAGCGAGGATAAAATGGTACAAATAACATTTAAAAGACAAAGGAAGGAGAGGGAGTTGGAATTAATAAGGCTGAAGAGAAATGAGAGGGAAATGGTCAAAATGGTCCCCCCCACCCAAACTTCCCACAGACCCACAAGGTTTTGTTCTCCTTCTTCAGTGTCCCAGAAACTCCCCAGATGTGGCTCTGACAAATTTAAATTCAGAGAAGGGGCTTGGGGAAAATGAAAAGTCAGAGGTAAACAATCAAACGGTGCAACAGACCCTTGTTAAATGGGGTTTTTTTGAGAGAATAGCAAGTGAGTGCCTGGCCCCGGGGTTTTCCCTCTCCCTGCTCCCTTGCAAAATGTTTCTGGGATGAAAATTGGGACTTTTCCCCCCAAGTGCAGTCCCATGCCCGGAGCTTGGGCACCTCTGTGTCACTGAGGCCACATCTGTCCTGCTCTCACCACCTTCCAGCTGCTGCAGTTTTAGCTCAGCTGCTGAGAGCGGTGTCGCCAAAGCGACTGGAAAATGTCTTTACTCCTTGAAGAATCACAGCTCCTTCCAGCTTGGAATGAGGTTTGGGGTTTTTTTCCTTTTTTCTTCTACTTTTTTTTAATTATTTTATTATTATTATTATTATTATTATTATTATTATTATTATTATTATTATTATCCCCAGCTAANTATTATTATTATTATTATTATTTTGGCAGAAATGGTACGGTTGAGGAATGATGGATTATTATTCCTTAATCATATTGGAAGGTCCATACTACGGCCAAAAGTCATCGGATAAAAAAGTAGTTTATTCTAAGTGGCAGAAAGTGCATCGTTAAGGTGAAAGGAAAATGAGGAGAGGAAATTAAAGCACTTTGTCCAAGATCCCACAGCTGAGCTGAGGCTGGAGATGCAGAGGAGGCAGCACATGAACCAACTCTCTGCTCTGCTCCCAGGGAACAGGGACAGGAGGAGAGGGAACAGGCTCCAGCTGTGCCAGGAGAGGTTTAGATTGGATATTAGGAAAAAGTTCTTTGTGGAAAAGGCTGGCCAGCCCTGGCCCCACCAGGTGGAACCACCAACCCTGGAGGGATTCGAAAGCCATGTGGATGTGGCACTTGGGGACATGGGTGAGTGGTGGCCTTGGCAGTGCTGGGTTAGCACTTGGACATGATGATCTTGCAGGTCTTTTCCAACCCAAACCATTTCATGATCCTACAGATTATTTGGTTTCTTTACCAGACTCAAAACTTTCCCGATGTGAGCAGAAATAAGGCACAACCCAAGTTGTTTGTGCTTAATCTTGTTTCAGTCAGTCTGCTGATCCAAGCTTCCACTGAGGCAACTGCTGGCACAAATCCTCCCACAGTTAAATCACTTTAAACATTTGCCATAAATGATTTAAATGTTTTCATTTCCATGAATATAAATCCATCGGCAACGTTTTAAAACGTTTCATATTTTTAACGAAATGTTCAAGACTTCAACTTAATTTATATCTCAAAGTGCAAAAAATTGCAAATGGTAGCTGTTTTTCCATAATTTTACTTTGAAATTACAAGATAAACAGGGATCAAGAACAACTAAGTAAGAAAATTTGTTATATTTTAAATAATGTGGGGATTGTGTCCCCCAGTGGTACCAGTTCAATTACAAAAGCGTCTTGTTAATCTAATAGCACAATAACATAGACTGGTTCATACACAGCAGCTTTCCAATTTAAGGAGCGTTTAATTCTGAATGCAAAATTTAGAAAGACACTCAAATGCATTAGTTGTTTATCATGTTTTCTTCCGTGATAATTGTCCGCATTTATTAATTGCACTACAAATAATAAATCTTAAATTTCACCCATTACCTCTGGGATTGCAAGCTTAGCATTGTGGAAACAGTGAGGAAGAATCAAAGCCTCCCTTGAGGAATTCACAACTCTTGTTTTGCCCCAAAGTGTGGGAGATGTGCTCTATTTCCCCTAGAAATGTGCATTTGGGGTTATTTTGGTTTGGGTTGGTTTTTAGCCCCGAGTAGTCAGCTCCAGTTCAACAGAACCGGCTTTCATGGACTTGGAGTCCCAGTTTTTTAACAGGACAAGGAGAAAAGGGCGCAGGGCTTTTCCTGGTAGTGGGTAAAACATGGATTACCTCCTGAACTGGACATGGGACTCAGGTACGTGTTGCCTGATTGTGGCCGATCAACTCAAGGGAGCGCAGTGGAGGGAAGTAAAGGAGCCCTCGTTCCACAGAAGGTGGGATCTTCCTGCCAAAAATTTTTATTTCTGCTATTTTTATACCTCTCTAAGGTCATGTAGGATTCATTCAGGCTGAGGGAGACATGGATAACTGCATGAATTTTGAAAAGGCAGGGTTTGTCTTTTCTACAACTGGATATTGCTGTTGAACACCGTGATTACTGTTTAATGCATCCCATCCCTGGAAGGTTGGACGGGGCTTGGAGCCACCTGGGCTGGTGGGAGGTGGCCCTGCCCATGGCAGGGGATGGCACTGGATGGGCTTTAAGGTCCCCCCCAACCCAAACTGGGATTCTGTGAATGTGACACACACCAGTTGATCCACCTCTACAGAGGAGGCACCGAGAGAAACACAGCTTGATTTTAGCTTGGAGTCTCTGAGATACCAGAACCGTCTCCCTTATTGCTGTACCACTTTACTAATTATAACAGCAGCTTTTCCCTCTTTGGGGAGCTCCTGAACAAGTTCTCAGCTTCCCAGCCAAAGCTTTGCAGTTCAGGTACTCCTGGAGCATTAGAAAAGAAAAAAAGACCAAAAAAAAAAAAAGGAAAAAGAAAAAAAAAAGAGCAGTCATTTGCTGGAATCATGAGCAGCTAATTTGCTGAGTTTAGTGGCAGGAAGCCTGAAGACAATCAATCCAGTTCTTCTCTACATGTATGAATGCAAGACAGCTGAGGAGGGTAAATTGCTCCCTTCAAACCAAGATGAAAAATCTGATCAGGTGAAGCTGTAGATAAATCTTCACTGGCAGAGCTCTTCCTTCAGAGCATCTCCATGTTCTTGGGAGGCTTTTTGAGTGTCTCACGCAGTCAGAACCCAGGTACAACTGGATAATTACTCTGATTTAGGAGACGTTGGTGCTTTTATCTGGAATAGCAGTTACATTTGCAGCACAAACTTCCAGCTTGCTGAAGTTTTTCCTCCTCTAAGTTCAAGCAGTAATTTGGACATAACTAAGCTCACCAGCAAGTGTTGAAAATTCCTGGTTCTTTACTGAACCTTTGTTTTCCTCTGTGTGCAAACTAGGAGGGGTTAACAGTGTCTAGTTCATGCTTGCATTGAACGTATAATAGCTTTATAAAATAAAAATATAATACAGAATTTGGTCTTATTTGTGTCTAAAAGCTCTCTTTTCTGTTTCATCCAGCCCCATCCAAACCAGATTGCTCAGACACATCAGCCAGCAGAGGCAGTTCTCTCCATCCAGCCCCAACCTCAGGTCATTTCAGGCTCTGAGACAGACCATTCGAATGGGAGCTGAGCCAGGCAATAGAAAACTGCCCCCAAATCCTTCTGAGGCTGTACAGCTCCACAATTCTCCTCGGGTCCACTGAGCAGTCATTTCTCTCTTTCTTTCTCCTTCTTTTAGGTGGGTTCAACCGACGGGACCAAAACTCATTGCCTGGAAGTCGAAAGGGAAAAGCTCAGCTGTGGGTTTTACAGCTGGGCTGTACCTGGAGAACGAGACCTGCCAGAAAACCACTTTGTTGACTCGTGAGAGGTGAAATATCGACGGGCTTCAGGTAGGAAAGCAAGCCAACAAAGGCAGGAATCACTTCCCTGCATTTAGGCAACATTTAGGGCTGTACTGGGCCTGTAAAGTGAGATCCCGAGCAGGGGATTGATCCATAACATCCCTCAAAATGACAAAGAGTTATGACTCCTCAAAGTCTGGGAAAGGAAGATTTGGGGCAGTTTGTGCCCTCCCTGCTATTAATAGGATGCTGCAGGATGAGATCTCGTCACAGCTGTCCAGAAACTTTTTGGGAACCCAGAAAGGCTCCACACTCTGTTCTTGTCAAGTTCAGGCTTTACGTTCTGCCAGGAATGGCAATTCTTATGACAGTAAACAGAGAAAGCAACAAACAGTGTCCTTTCTGAAGTTAAACTCCCTTAGTCAAGTTTCAGGCACCTACAAAGCCTTGTTAATCTAACAACAAAATAACATGGACTGGTTCATACACAGTGTCTTTCCAATTAAAAGAACATTTAATTTGGAATGCAAAATTTAGAAATACACTCCAATACACTCATTGCTTATCATGTTTTCTTTGATGATAATTGTCAGCATTTATTTATAAACCACAAAGTAGTGGTTTAACTTTTCCCAGATGGCAGTTCTATGATGGCACATGAGGCCAAGTCACCCACCAGGAGCACCAAAGTGGAAGGTGAGATCCTGCACTCAGCAACGTGAATTTGAGCAGTTTTGCAGATGTTGACGCTTGGTACTTTTTTCACCTAATAGGCTGCGTGGGCTTTTAGGAATAAAATCTGAAAAAAACCTTCAATTCCAAATTTTCAAACAGAAAACCAAATGAACTCATCATTCAGCCTCTCTTTTTTTTTTTTTTAAGGGCGTTTTTGAGGTCACAGAATTAGAGCAGAACCTGTAGTAAAATATTGTGGCCCACTGGCCTCTGTACAGAAAAATAGAAGGGGAAAGGATTATTATTCCATCTTATTGCACAAATTCACCTTTTCATGGCATTTGTAATGCCTGTGAGCATCCAAATTGAAGAGGAAAAACCAGCATACCAACACTGTGCTCTCTAATTAGAGAATTGTGAATAATGCTGGCAATCAAAATGGTGCCATGAAAGGGTAAGGAAAGTGTATCCCCATAATAAAAAATGTCTCTGTTTGGGTCACATTTCGTTTTTATGGCCTGACAAAGGAATCAGTCTCAATAATATACTGCAAACTGACTCTTCCTCTGATCCTGGAATGTCTTCTCCTCTCCCAGACATATTTCTGGCTTGTTAGGGTGGCAGCCTGACAGTACAAAGGGCTGGGATGGATGTCTGTGCATGGTAAGCATAACTTTCAGCTGCTCTGAGTCAGGGTTTTATAATCACATGGCAGGAATAAGTAACTGGTTGTGTTCTGCATTTCCCCAAAAACAATAAAAGAAAAGTCTGTGGCAGCTCCAGAGACGGAGCAAAGCTCTTCGGAGGTTTTAAAATGCATGATTGGAAATATCTGCTGGGTTGGTTTTTCTGTGTGTGTGTGTGTCTTGTGTTCCTCAAAATCTGATCAAACGTTGAAGATGATCAAATTTCCATGGGGGAAGAAAGCACCAACTTCCGCCATTATCTCCTTTTCTGCCTCCTCCTAAACCCAAACTGGAGAGCATCCAATTTCTCCTCGCAACTGCCTCTGGAAATGAAAGGGAGCCTGAATAGAGGAGGAGATGAGCTGCTTTAAATGCTTTTTCATAGTTCTCACTGCTATGAAAGCTTCATTAAAAGCTGCAGCTTGCTTGTTTTCCGACTCTTCCGAAGTAATAAGCATATAATTGTGCAGAAAACTTGGGAGGAGCCAAGCCCTGGGAGCCATTACAGCATCCTTTCATTCCCGGGTCCTTTTGCATTTTCTTGTGGATCAGTCATTCCCATCTGAAGAAAATGTAGAAGAAATATTGTTGCTTTTTTTTTTTTTTTGAAAGAGGACATTGAAGATTTGCAATGTTGATACATCTACATAAATTACTTCTTCACGAGTTGTTGACTGTGAGGATGTGTTGTGAGGCATAACAATTATTTTGCTCTTTTCTATTTTTTTTTTTTGGTCTTCTTAACCTCCGTTGGGAATATGTGAGACATGGCACTCATTGCTAACCATGGCAGGAGCCCTTTCACATTTATTTCGATTTGCTGAGATGGAGAAACGTGAGTAATGAGGAAGATAATTCGTGATATCAGAATTTTTTACAACTTAAACCTAAAATATTCAGCCCCAGTGCCTAAGGCCCACACGTGCTCTGATTGATTACGTGGGATTCCTTCTCATGCTTGCTGTGGCACAAAAGCACCCTTTGCCTGCAGGTGGTGGGAGCTGCTCCTTCGGAACAGCTGGAAGGGATCTCGGGAGCAGGGAGATGCATCTCCCAACCCTCAGGGTGACAGCAACTGAGTTCAAAGCCCTTCAATCACCCTCCTCGATGACACTCCTTCAGCAGTGAAAATCCACTCCATGGATTCACCAAAGTCAATCCAATACTTACTCACGAAATTCCACTTTCAAAATCCTGGGCAGGACGCAAGAAATCAGAGGCTTGAGTGAGGCTTAATCAGAATATTTTCTGATTTTCCCCACAAATCACAGCCCCAGTATGAAACACAGTGTGTAAGAAACCCAGTATTTACAAGATTTTGGGTAACTCCCACCTAAAACGTAGGGATAATTCTTGGGGTGAACTTATATGAGCTATATAAGCTTAATGAGAACACTGATAAAGATGTTTAGAAAGTCAGATGTGGGTTCTGTTACATGAAGGTGCATTTCTGTACGACATATTTGCTGTGGAATATGTTGTCCAGCCATTCATCCCTGTCCTCTTTCCTCCTGCAGCATCAATTATCCAGCCATGGTAAAGACCATGATTCCCAAACGGCCATTTGGAATCTGTTCCATCTTGCTCCAGTTCACTTCCAGGATCCCAGTGAAAATTCCTTTCTAGTTTGTAGTGAAACAGAATGGATTCATATCTCAGAAACCCCAAAACTATGGATTTTAAATGGTTGGGGTTTTTTCCCACAGAATCCTGATAGCAGCAGGATTTCCCCAAGTTAACTCCACACCAGCAATGGGAAATTAAAAAGTGTATTTACATTTGTTAATTTGCTTTCACCAGTCGAGAAAAATAAATGGGTATTTCAGAATAATAAAATTAAAACTTAGAATAAGAGCAAATATATTTTCTGCTCCCACTGAACCAGTGGAATATTTCTGGCACATAAAATAAACGTGGGTAAAACCAGTGGAAAGTCATTGCTTTACTTAATTTTTCTCCCTTTTTTAATCAATAAAGATATTGCCATGCAAAAACCTCCTTTGGGTCTTTGTTCTCTGTTTTAGTGGCTCTTCTGATAGAAAGCAAAGAATATTCACAGCAAGTCAAACAACTTCTACACCACAGGCTTTACCTTAACTCAGAGAAAAGTGTCCACAGAAGCCAAATCTCGTGGCAGAATTGAGGACGGAGTGTGACCCGAATGAATTAATTCCACCACTCCTTTTCTTTTCCACCAAAAATTCCTAATTTTCCAACAATAAATGCCCCAGGAGGTGTAAGCACTTGAGGCTCCCTGAGCAGATCCCAAATTTCTGAGCTACTCCATCCCTATTGTCCAGCCAGGGAAGCCAACCCAGGCGGATGAGGAGTTTTGACACAGACTCCAGAACACAGATGTGGCTCTTTCCTTTTATTAATTTCAAAATCCGGAGAGGAAATGAGGGAAATGTTTGCCTTGTTGTCTGAGCGCCACAATATATGAGTTTGCATCAAAAACCTCCAGTCTTTTCAGGTGGCAGAATCTCCAGACACTCCCAGAAGCAATTAGCGTTGCCTGGCTTGGTAAATGCTTTCTGCCCGTGCTTGTTTGTCGGGGCAACTGCACAAATATTATTTGCAGGGTTATGGCAAAGCTGTGGATGCCAATTCCAGGCTCCTGGAAATAACCACGGCCTTATGAAACTGGGCTTTGGAGGCAGGGCACTTTGCTATGGAGCACCACTGAGGGGAGAGCTGGGGGAAGGGGAGAAGGATGCTCCGACCCTGAGTGGCCGAGGTGCTTTTCTGCCCTTTCCCAGATAAAATTCCAGGCATGAGAGAGCCTTCAAATGTGGCCCATGGGCATTTTTTCCTCCCTTCCCTCATGGCTGACCTCTGTAGAGGGACAAGGCCGGCTATTAGAGATAAAAACAAAAAAGAAAAACAAAAAACCAATTGTGGGATTTTACCGTTGAACCAAAAATCAATTCAAAATACTCCATCCTTTACCACAAGCTTATCAACATCCTTTATTTTACTTTCTTTTATTTATTTTTTTTTAAATTTTCCATTACGGACGGCGATTCCGCCAGCTGCTTTTTGAGCCTCTCGTACCAGAGAAGGATCAGCCGCTGCAGAACGAGCACTTTAGGCTTTACCCTTAAATATTTATCAGTACAAGAAGCTCTGCGCCGTGGTGCTGGGGCTCCGTGTCACATCCACATCTGCTCACGTGGCCACAACCTGTGGGCAGGTGAGAAATGCACCTGGTGGGGAGTGCAGGGGCACCAACATGAGCCAGCCCTCGCCAAGGACAGGCACAGCCTCCTAAAAAGGCTGCCTGGCACATTTTGGGCACCTGAGAAACGCACCTGGTGGGGAGTGGAGGGACACCAAGGTGAGCCAGCCCACCCCAAGGACAGGCACAGCCTCCTAAAAAGCCTGCCTGGCACATTTTGGGCAGGTGAGAAACGCACCCAGCGGGAANTGAGAAACGCACCTGGTGGGGAGTGGAGGGGCACCAAGGCCAGCCAGCCCTCGCCAAGGACAGGCACATCCTCCTGAAAAGGCTGCCTGGCACATTTTGGGCAGCTGAGAAACGCACCCAGCGGGAAGTGGAGGGGCACCAAGGCGAGCCAGCCCTCGCCAAGGACACACACAGAGCCTCCTAAAAAGGCTGCCTGGCACATTTTGGGCGCCTGAGAAACACACCTGGTGGGGAGCGGAGGGACACCAAGGTGAGCCAGCCCACCCCAAGGACAGGCACAGCCTCCTAAAAAGCCTGCCTGGCACATTCTGGCCCTCGTGCTTTGCATTTTCCCCTCTGTTTCCCGGGCTTTAGAGCTGGCGGTGCGGGAATTCAATGCGGCTCCTTGTCACTTCAGGTGTTTGAGGTGCTGGTTTGATTTATGTGTATTTTCGTGTGGTGCTCGTGTTGCTGAGCCCTGTGAGCAGAGGATTTTTCATTCCATTTGTTGCCTTGCTAACACATATGAATTAGGCAATTATGTAAGTTGCTATTTTGACCAGAGGGAGAAAGAAACCTGATAGGATGGAACAGCACAGAAAACCCTTGTCCTCAGGCATAGCTAAGGTCTTAACCCTTTTAAGGATCTCATAACCCTTCCTGCAATGACCGTGGCATCCACTGTTTCAGCAGAAAATAAACAGGAAAAAAAGAAATTCAGGTGCTTCAAATCCTTCTGCCTCGCACTTGTCGGTCATGGCTCATTTTCAGGATTACTGAAAGAAAGGGGTAAAAAAAAAAAAAAGAAATGATTCTGTCCAGTATTTTTTCCTCACAAAGCAGCTGCACTCTGGGGGCTGTAGGAGACCTATCTCCACAGTGCAGAAGGTAGAGCCAAAACCTGACTTTAATAAGATGAAATCGTTGTCTGTAGGCAAAACAAAACCATGTGATATCTCCATCCGTGAGGCTTTCACATGCAGCTACTCCAAACCCTGGAATAAATGGAGTTGATTAAGGGGAGCCAGAGGCAATCCAGCCACCAGCTCCTCTGGAGCCAAGCAAAGAGAGGATGAGAGGATGAGGTCCCTCGTTAGCAGAGACTCCTCGGAGCCCAGGAGCAGCTGCCAGGGTGCTAATGAGGAGATCCATAACCAGGAGGCACTTTCTGAACAGCTACCTCGTCCACAGGTCCAGCTTCCAGATGGTGTGTCCCAGCCCCAGGACCTGACATTTGCTCTGGGGATGAGGGGAGGGCAGAGAGACCCAGGAGCTGTCAGGAAGGGGGAGAGTGTCCCCAGGGGAGGGCTGGCAGCTCAACAGAGCAGGCCAGGCACCGTAAATGGAAAAATGGACACAAGCAGAGCAGGGAAAGCAGCTCGTAATTATCCTCTTGTGAAATATCTGTGCTGGAGTTCCAATTAGCCAGGAGAGGAGCAAATTGTCATTTTGATTCAGACCTCCAGGTTAGAGGGACAGAGCCAAAGTTTGAGGAAATTGTCTTAAAAAGAATATGAAAAAGGAAAAGGGCATCTTCGTGGCACACCTGCAGGTCATGTATATTCTCCTCCGCAGGCCTTCCAGCACTGCCATTCAAAGATCATAAAATCATAAAGTATCCTGAGGTGGAAGGGACTCACAAGGATCAATGGGTCCAACTGCTGGCCCGGTAGAGGACACCCCAAAAACCACACCGTGTGTCTGAGAGAGCTGTCCAGATGTTTCTTAAGCTCTGCCAGGATCGGTTCCATGACTACTTCCCTGGGGGAAGAACCTTTCCCTAATGAAAGGAAAGGTACCTGCTCCTGGGCATGTCAGTGATATGGTTTTTAGAGGTTACTTCTCTGAGAGAGGCAAAGCCACTGGCCACCCTTGCACAGCAAGTGCTGAGTCCCTGCTGGTGTGTTCCCAGGGCTCAGGACTCCAGCTCTGGGTCCCCAGGAATGTCCAAAGCCAATCCAAACAACAGAGCTCCAACCTGCTCCCAAGTGCCAACACACTGTTCTCAGGGAAGGTCTTGGGATGAACGGGAATGCGACCGGCCAAGCAGCACTGCCAGGCCACCTCTCTGCTAATCCTTCACGTCCCAATCCAACATAATCCAATCTAACAGCTGCTTTTCCCAACACTGCAAGCCCCTTTTAGCTGTAGTTATCTTCACATGACCAGATAATATAGGCTGAGCCCCTCTTTCCTTCCCGATTTCTCAGGCTGCAGCCTGTGTCCAAGATTTTGTCCCTAAATGTAAGGGGGAATGATTCCAGTGTGTGATTCCCAATCTGGGATGATTTCCAAGCCTCAGCAATTCCAAGATTTGCCGTGAACAATGACAAAAGAGATCTGCATCCAGGAACCAGGCATTGCCAGCAAGTGCTGGAATTTGTGTATGGAGCCACATCTCCCATCATGGCAAAGGGAATAAAACGAAGTCTGGAGTAAATCAAGACGGTATTTAAAGATTCTGTGATGGCAGAGCTCATTGTGATGGGATGGAAATGTGGGGAAAGCACCAGAGGGAACAGAAAACAGGGTTTAAAGGAATGTCATTTTTCATTGTTACAGAAGATGGAGGCCAAATGATATGAATACAAAATGACAGGACAATAAACAACAGAATTGGAAACATACTGTAATGAGGCAGAATTTGGCCAAAACTTTTCCCTTCTTAAGATTGTGTAGAGTTTTATTGAACGGATTTTCTATAGCTGTGCAACTTCTGCCTGCACCTTCTTATTTTCAGGGAAAGAGACTCGTTTTAACTGGTCAATTTGGGACCTCCCCATCAAAACTAGATGTTTAAAAGACAATGTCAGTGCTGGTCACAACTTCCTCAGGGAAAGGAGAGCACATGCAACACCATAACAGGGATTACAAAACCAGTTTTTGGGCAATAACTTACGATATTTTTGGTATCAAAGCTATTTGTTGCCCTTTGCAACCTGTGACTTTTTGATTGGATTGATGGGGACACTTTGAAAGAATTGCTGATATTTTTATAGGCTTTTAGAGAATTGGAAAAGCAGTTTATGGATTAGTTTGAAATGAAAAACTTGTGGCATATGAGCTCAGCTGTTCATTGTCTCCATGCACTCAATGATAATGCCCACTGCAAGTCCTGTTTCATAATTCCACTAATACATCAGAGTTGTTTGATTTCCATCGGTTTTCAGGGCTGATTTTGAACTTTTATTGGGTTATTGCAGAAATCAGAGCACCTGAACCCCATAGTATATGAAGTGAAGTTATACCTCTGTGAAGACTTTAGCATTGAGTGCAAAACCTACAGTGACTCTTCAGCATTCAACACTGTTAAAAAAATTCTGACAAAAGAGTGTGGCCCTGACAACTGCATTATCTAATCCACATATTTGGCAAAAAAACATCTATGCATGTTTTTTCAACAAGAAGGAAAAGGTTTGGTTTTTTCCCTACTTTCTGATTTTTCAGTTAAAACCGAACAGGGGATCGAGAAGAGGAGGCTCCTGTGGCTGTGGTTTAAGTGCTGCAAATTGGAAATCAGCTTTTTTATGGAGAGGCATAAAAACCAAAGGCAGGTTTGTAGGGGGAGAAGAAGAAGTCTTTGCAAATTGTTGTGTCAGTGGGTAGAAAACTTGCAAGGAACTCTGCCCTGCTGCTGGATGATCTTTTGGGAGAGCTGAAAGGGAACAGAAGAGGAGGTTATTTGCCCTAGCTGAGAATATTTTACACTACTTGCTGGTATAACAATGGGCAGAAAAACAGACTGATCAGGGAACAAGAGGTGTATAATTGGCAAACCTCGCCCTGTGGTGACCCAGCTGGGGCAACTGACAGCTCCAGGTAGCTGGAATTCAAGATTTCTGGAGCAGTGCAGCTATTTGCATACCAAAAGCTGTAATTTCCCTTGAAAAGGAAAGACAGTGTCTCTGGCTGAGCCCACTTCATTTTGATTTCCCCTAGTAAGACTCTTCAGCCAGTGGTTTTCTGTATTAACTTTTCATTGGTGTGGCCTTATTCCCTAATTAGAGCCATGATTTTGGGAAAAGGGGGAAAAAATAAAAGGCAAACCTGCTGCTCTGTTTCTCCATGTCAGGCTTAAAGCTTTGGCTGCTCCCTGTCTTATGGCCCTCTGACTTTGAAAAACCATGTTTTGTTGCATGCTGACAGTTCAGCAAACATTTCTCTGCCAGCTCAGGAGAAGGTCAACATGTTCAATAATATGGCAGATGCAAGACAGAGCCTTCAGCTGTACTAGGAAGGTGAAGTCTTCGGGACATGGGAAGGATGAGCAGATGAGGGATGTCTCACATCATGGAAGGCCTTGAAATAAAATCATGGAATCATAGGATGGTTTGGGTTGGAAGGGACCTTGAAGATCATCTCATTTTTCTCCCTTTTTTAATCAATAAAGATATTGCCATGCAAAAACCTCCTTTGGGACTTTGTTCTCTGTTTTAGTGGCTCTTCTGATAGAAAGCAAAGAATATTCACAGCAAGTCAAACAACTTCTACACCACAGGCTTTACCTTAACTCAGAGAAAAGTGTCCACAGAAGCCAAATCTCGTGGCAGAATTGAGGATGGAGTGTGACCCGAATGAATTAATTGCACCACTCCCTTTCTCTTCCACCAAAAATTCCTAATTTTCCAACAATAAATGCCCCATGAGGTGTAAGCTCTTGAGGCCCCTGGAGCAGATCCCAAATTTCTGAGCTACTCTGCTCAGCCATGGGGAGGGACACTTTCCACCAGCCCAGGGTGCACCAAGCCCTGTCCAACCTGGCCTTGGACACTTCCAGGGCTGGGGCATCTACAAACTCTTTGGGCAACCTGTGCCAGTGTTTTACCACCCTCATCTTCCTCAAATCTAGTCTGAATCTACCCTCTTCCAGTTTAAAATGTTTGCTCCTTGTCCTGTGGCAACAGGCCCTACAAACTTCTTGGGCAGAGGTTGAGAGGATGGTTCACTGCTTTAAAAAATGGTAATTACATCCAAATTCTGGGAGTCGAGACCGTGACCGTACGATTTTGTTGTGCTTTCTACCTCTGCCAGATTAATCTCTCTACAAAGCGCAGACAGAAACCATGCAACTTTTCAGAAGCTGGTGAGCTCTTTATTCATTGCCTTGATGAAGGAACTTGGATACCAGAACCTTTCTTGCTCATCCTACAGTGCTTTAATGGTTTCTTCCTACCTGCACACACGCTGGTCCTGGGAAGTTATTAATTGATTTTTCAGGGTATTGCAATATTCTTCACAGTTCTCATGTTATCTACACGGATAAAGTGAGTAAGTAATCCACTCAGTGTCAATTCAGCTGAGGGGAAGGGGGAAGATGAGGGAGGATCAGAGAAATGAAATAAGAGCTGGTCATTTTGCATAGAGCACTCCATGGGAGCTTGGCTGCCCAAGGGTTTGCCTGCACTGAGCTGGGTCTGACACGAAAGACTCTTTTCTTTGGTGGAACACAATTATGCACAGAGTGATGGGAGGGCTCAGTGCCCTGGGTGTGTTTGAGCACATCCAGGAGGTGACATGTGCGTGCGCACCAGCAGCTGGTGGTCTCAACCTTATAGAACATCCTAATTAGCCATCCCTCTCCCTGTTGTCTTGGGCAAATAAATTGCTATCATCATTTTCAGAGATTACAGAAAAAACCCTGCAAATGGAACATCTGCTTTTGATTAAACACATGCAGAGATATTTCAACAGATACCCATTAATCAAATTTAAACTTTGCTTTACGTCTCTTCCAGTTAATGGAACATTTGCGATAAAAATCATCTTTTTCTTCTGTATATCAGTGGTTCCAAATTCACAGGAAGACAGTGTGGTTGGGGAAGGACCTGAAAACACAGAAGATGTTTATTTTTTCCCCCCACATGTCCCTCACTTGTACAATTCACTTTGGTTTAATTTTCAATCTGGGTGAGCAGCTATTTGAGATAACGCAGCCGGGGCTGAGCGTCTCCGAAGCCAACACTTCCCGAGGTTCATCACTGCCAGCATTATTAATCTCCCTGCTGAGGGAGGGATGATTTGCTGCCTGCAGAGTCAACAGCAAAGCTGATTTGGGAGCCTTGGGAAGAGTCAGATGAGGGAAGAGCTGAAGGAACATTTTCTGTCTCCAGCTCTTCTGAGTTTTGCCAGAATTAGCAGAAGAGTTGAAGTTGGCAGTGCCTTAAATATGAAAGTGGTGGAGTGACCTAAAATGTAGGGTCAACATGTGCTAATTAGGTAACAATTAATGTTGGGTGACCTCTAGTGGTGCTTTCCCACAGTTTACCCTCAAACGGTTAACTGGAATTCCTAAAAGGAATTTATTTAAGACCTCTCCCTCAGCAACAGAATAAATAGTCTGCAACCAAATAGGGTTTATTTTTCTAAGAAAAGTTCTGGTAACTCGATAAAGAAAATCAAAATATTCCACCTTTTTGCTAAAATCCTTTATTGTCACACAAGGCAGAGCACTCAGCTGGAACCCAGCCCACGACACCCATTGCATGAATAAGGACAACTATGCCTGTGTAGCAAGAGGAAAATCCGATTTTTCCAGCTGGACTCACACTGTTACTGACTTCAACCACCCCTGTATGGGCAGGACCATCTGTGATGAGGATTGGATCCATCTCCCGTGGTGTTCCCACCTGCAGCAGCAGCAGCCAGGTGGGACTGCAGTCAGGGTCCTGTGGGCTGCGTGGTGAAGGCCAGAAGACAAAAAAATTGTCAGGGATTTGCCACCTCCAAAGGAGTCATTTATCTCCAACTGTTATTTGAGGGGGTTGATAGAAAACTCTCTTTTATTACCCTGACATTGGAGGATAGTCCAGCGGTGGGTGGGTCAGCTGCGAGCGCTTTGCAGTGATTGCATTCCCCATATCCCACATCCCATGGGAAGGCAGGACAATTATTAGTTAAGTGGCCATCACCTACACAGAGACCTGTGCAAATACTGGTGGCTCTGCCTCTTTTCTGAGTCCCTGTCTCAGCACTCCCACACACCCGGGACTCTTCCATTGACACCTGTGCAATCAGATAGTCCAGAAACATACCCAGGATCCAGAGATGTGCCAAAGGATCACCTGGAGGTGACTTCTTCTGATGAGAAGGGAGAGCAGGTCCCCGATTACTTATAATTGCCAAAAAATCCCATGAGGTTGTTTATAAATGGGGCAGAGTGTCCAAACTAACAGGGTCAGGTCTCCCTCTCCAAGTGAGACGTTCATATGGATATTAATGACTAAACATCTCAAAGAGATGTTGGGAGATGTTGGAGCCAGCCAAACTATTCCTGGAGCCACCCCTGACCTGCCACGGAGTTCTGGAGTTTAGGCTGGTGGAAAGAAGGCCCAGTTAACACCTTATTGCTGAAAGGACATTGTACCCAGGTGAGGGTCAGCCTCTTCTCCAAGAAAACAAGAGATAGGACACAGGGAAATGGCCTCAAGTTGCCCCAGGGAAGGTTCAGGTGGATATTAGGAGAAAAAAAAAATTATTCACTGAAATAGTGGTTAAGTTTTGGAAATGGCTCCTCAGGGAAGTGGTGGAGTCACCATCCCTGGAATGGTTCAAAAATTATTCACTGAAAGAGTGGTTAAGTTTTGGAAATGGCTCCTCAGGGAAGTGGTGGAGTCACCATCCCTGGAATGGTTCAAAAGGGTTCATGGCACTTCTCAATACGACTTAGTGGTTGTGGTGGGATTTCATCAAAGGCTGGACTTGATGATCTTGGAGGTCTTTTCCAGCCTTAAGGATTCCATGGGATTGCCTGGAATTACCTTCCAGGACAGCAGCTTCCCTGCAGACAAACCTGCTCCCCAAAGGGAGATGAACAGATATTAAACCACAGGAAGGTCAAAGTCTTTGCTCGAGATAATCCCGTGCAATGATGGAGATAACGGGAATGACCCAGTGTGGCAGTGTCTGAGTGCAAGTTCCAGTTAAATGAGGTAAAGCCGAGTTTTTCAAATGTTGCAGAACACCAGCTGGCAATAAATTAATCCCCTTTGCTTTTCCTAAGTTCTCACCTCGGGGTGAATTCTGGAGCACATCCTGAGCAGGAACACTCAGCGTTTGCTCCGCGTGAGGAAGGGGCAGTAAAACACACCTCGCGGGGACCGAGGGCTTCGAAACCAGCACACAAGTAATCACAGGCTGTGAGGATTTACTGCCTGCACAATTACAGTCCCACAACCCCAGGAAAAGCCACAGTAAAATAGATGAGTTAGTTCTGGTGGGCAGAGTTGCAGGCTTTAAATTTGCACAGGTACCAACACCGGCTTCCAAATACGTCAGCAGAACCTCAAATGCCTTCCTCAATAGGCACCAGGGCTCTGTGATGACATGGGACCTGTCCTTTAGATGTTAATTTGTATGAATGGTCCTGAATTATTGTGACATATGGAAAAGCCCCTTTTTATTTGCAGTCCCTCTCTGCAGCAGCTTTTGATCAAGCTTTTCCATCAAAGCGCAGCTGACGGACGCTTTCCTTCACTCTGAAGACTGAAGTCCAAAGACACTGTTAGGATATATGACATAATTATTTTGCCTAATGGAAAAGCATTCATTTTGATAGCAGTCTTAAATTATTGCTGCCTTAAAGGCAAATGCTTTAGTATATTAAGGATTTGAAAATTGGGTGATTAGTAGAGTAAGTCTTGAGTATGGAGGGCAAAAAAAAAAGCTTGTGCTTGCTCCACTACTAAATTCAACACTGAGCAACTTGAAAGTATTTAATCTTCTCTTTTTTTTTTTTTTCATTCATGCATGTCCTGCTCATTTTATGGGCTGAATATATTTGTTTCTTCCTTAATTAATATTCTTTCAGCTCTTCTATTTATCATAAAATCATAGAATATGCTGAGTTGGAAGGGACCCATCAGGATCATCGAGTCCAACTCCTGACCCTGCACAGGACACCCCAAGAATCCCACCATTCATTTCATGAATACATTTATATTTTTCAGAAATTAATTTATGCTATTCATTTATGCTATTCATTTTATGTTATTCAGATATATTTATTTATGTGATTTATATTATTTATGTTATTTATTTCAGTAGTAACAGAGAAACGCAGTAGAACTCTATAGGTAACACAGGAAGTTTTACTAGAAATCAAAAAATTGGTATTTTGAATCTACTTAAGTTGAAAGTGTTTCTATAATTAAATCTGTCTCCATAAGACAAAACATCACAGTAATTTATTTTAAAATATATTTATTAATTTTTGATTATTTCCTAATAACAGCCCTGTTTGATTTTATTATCACTGTTGTTATTATTACCTCACTTGGCCCCAGGACAAAATCGTGATCCTTTCAAAATACATGAGAGACAAAAAATGCCACTGTAGCTTTATGGCAACATAAAAGTAAGTAATTTGATCTCCTCCTCTAGAATTTTGTTGCTCTGAAAAGACTTTAAATCTATTTTACTTGTAGTCAGTGGTTAACTTTGGTGTGACACATGTGAGTTTGCACTTATTCAATTTGGTGGCGACCTGCTCCTTCATCGCCCCCTGCTCCGGAATGGGAGAAAATGGTTAAACACAGGACCTGATGGAAACTCCTCAAAACTGAAACTTCATTTTCCAGAGCAAGGCAGGGCCTCTCTGAGAGCCAAATTTGTCTGTCAAGGGAGAGGAAGTTGCTCTTTGGAGGTACTGACTGCAGGCAGAAACAGGCAGGAGGAACTTAGGCAAGGCTTTAGCAGGAAAAAAAAACAAACCAGAGAATCCCAGAATGGTTTGGGCTGGAGGGGCTTTGAAGATCATCTCGTTCCACCCCCTGCCATGGGCAGGGACACCTTCCACCAGCCCAGGGTGCTCCAAGCCCCGTCCAACCTGGCCTTGGACACTCCCAGGGATCCAGGGGCAGCCACAGCTCCCACCCTATTACAGCTGGGGCAACGTGGAGGCAAGAAGGAGCTCCAGCAATACACTGTGGGGTTGAAAAGCTGTTCTCACTCCTAAGTCTGTTTATTTTCTATTTTTACAGCAAGTCCATAATCCGAACCCCTTGGTTTTGCTTGGGTTATGATTTAAGCTTGCAATGGAATGGCAGGATCAGCTGAGTCCTGGGTGTGCAGTAGGATCCAGGGTGATATCTTCCCATTAAAACAAAAAAAAGTGCAGTTTTGGAGCTGCCCCTTCACAAATTGCCACTGCTTTTCTCATTCTGTTTCCTGAGGTTTGTTGGGTTTCTTTTAATTCATCAGAAAAACAGCAACGAAATAAGCTAATAGATAAAGAGCCACATACAACAGACTTTGCAGATAAATGCAAAAAGGTTTGCAAGCCTTCCTATTATGGCTAGCATTTTATGGGACTGCTGCCTGAAATCCAGCCATGCAAAGGAATTTCTACTTACCAGCAAACCCACAGTTGAAAGTTTCATGCTGCAGTTGCAACGCCCAGAGTCTCAGCCTTTCCACAAGGAACTGAGATGGATCCTGAAGTCCTCAAAAAGCCTCTGCAAAACATCATGTGCCTACCACAAATTCCTGAAGAGAACAATCTAAGTTGCACCCCAGAAACCAGCAAGAAACTCTGCATTTTTGGCACGCCGTGGATGACCGTCCTCGTTGTTATGGTAATTCTGTGAAAGAGGCTCTCAGAAATCAATTTGTTGTTTGCATATAATTCCCCAAAGTGAGCAAGAAACTGCTGGATGCTGGGCAGATGAAGGAACCGCCACTGCAAAAGCTGCTGAGCTCAATTTAACGCCCATAAAATGGGCCAGCATTCAAAAATCAATGAGCTTGGTCACACCACGGCCCCAGGGTGGCAGGGAGTGAAGATGCTTGGATGATCTCAGAGGTCATCTCACAGCATTTATCTCAGACACTGCGATGCACAAACCCCAGGAAGAGCAAAAACCACTGGAGGTTCTTGGGGGCTTCGCATGTAATTGTTAGATTAGAAAAATTAGGCAAAACCCGGAGCTGGGTTGGAAAGCAGCTCTGCCAATGGGAAGAGTCAAAGCTGAGTTTACCAAGCCAAAGACTGCGCTGGAGGAAAAGTGGTAAGAAGATTTACATTTGTTAAAGGCATAATTGTGCTGAGCACAGGCAAAGAAACCAGGGAAAAGCAATAACAGGGGTTGGTAGAGAGGGAATGACTGTACGTGTGGGAGTCAGAGCATGGGCTGCATTCAGCGTGCCCATTAAAATCCCCAGACCACAGGATTTACTTACAAAACTGGCAGAGGGAATAGAGTTTTCCAAACTGTGCTTGTCCAAAGGCTGGCAGCAATGGAGGAATCGGAATTTTAGAAACATACTAATTCTGACTGAACTCACACATTCGTGCCTATTGAAGTGGGAAAGATTACCCTGGGGGGAGCCAGTTACCTGCAGGATTTCCAAGATGAATGGATTGAGCCCTGCAGAGAATAAATAGTATTTTCTGGTTTTTGGATGACATACTAATACCTGGGAGGAATTCAGAGGAGTATTTACAAAACCTGAGGAAATTCCGACATGTTATAAAGCTATGCCTTAAATTGAACAAAAATGAGATAGCAGGCATGGGATTTTTTGCTTTTTTCATCTCCCAAAAACCAAGCGACTCGCACAAGTTTCAGGAATAAGGGCTTTAAAAGGGAAAATGAAAATATGGAGCATGCATAAGCACCTTGGTGTTGCACGACTTCTGTTGTTTTTATCCAAGTTAATTGTTTTTTGTGAAAGTTCCCCGTTATCACTGCTATTTAGCTTGATGTCTTTCCCGATACAGGAAATAAAATTGTTGGAGGAAAACAACAGAAAAATCCAACAGCTCTAACCTACTGGCATCCTTTAATTTGAGGTCGTCCAGGACAACCTTATACCACAGTTTCCTAAAGGAAAAAAGGGCTGTTGCTTCATAAAACTGTAGGAGCAAAAAAACTCCCAGTCATTTGCCTTTTAGAACATTATGAAAATCCAAAACTATGTCTACATTTTAAAAAGACTTCCAGTCCCATTTAGGAATTCAACTCTATGAGCATCTCTTAAAAACACTCTTGATGCAGATAATAATAACTGGTAAAAAAAGAGGAGTGCTAATTTATATACTTTCGGTGGCAGTTATGGGGATCAATCCTATTACTGCTGTTATATTACTGTAAAATTCCTTGTGGACCATCAAAAACACGTGTCTGTCCCACCCTTCCTTCCAGTCGTCGGCAAATTCAGCTGGAGGCAGAGAAGAAAACATGGGGTTTTTTCTGAGAAATCTGAATTTCTGTGTGGTTTTGAAGCCATTGGAGCTCCAGTGCTTCCCTGAGCAGCCTTACCTGGGCAGGAGCTGCTGCTTTCCAGGAGGGACTCGCAGTAGCAGCGCCAAAGAGCTTGTGAACCTGTTTGCTGGTAGAATTATACAAGTAGCATCGTGGAGGAATAAAATGGGATGGTAATCAGCTCTTCTGGGTGGCAAAATCTGGTCACGGATCCGAGCCCTCCGTAGGCTCCAGGTCCAGCCACTGGCATTTCTCCCAGTGCCTTCAGCCTGTAGCTCTTCTGCAGGGTCACCTGGACTCGCAGCAGTGTTTGTTATGGAGAACATCCCCCAAAACCCCTTGGAAGGGCCTGCTGGGGGGTGTGGTGACCCCAGGGACCCCTGGGTGTGCTTCTGCCTTGGGCCCATGCCAGACCTACTGGAGACAGTCCCTTGGGTTCTGCCCATTGGGTCCTTCTTGGTTTAGTCCCCTCTTGTGTCCTGCGCTTAGTAACAGGGAGGAAAAGAAAGCATCATTGTCCTCAGTTAATTGCTTCTTTGTGGCCAACTACACTTCAAAGACACTTCACTCTCAAGTGCATCTTAGGAGACAAAAGCCCATATCACTGATTTTTAAACTCCCAATTTCCAGCCAGGCAGACAAACGAATTCCATAGAATAGCCACAAGTAGAAGTGGAATGTGAAATTAGTTCGGGGTTTGGTTGTTGTGGGGTTTGTTTTGTTCTGGGGTTTGGGATTTTTTGTTGTTGTTTTGGTTTGGTTTTTGGTTTTTTGGGGTTTTTTTTTTAAAGTACTGCTTTAATGAGGTGTTTAGTTTAGCACATTTGGCTCCTCCAAATTACCTCAAGGGGATTCATATGTTAACGAACTCCACAGCTGTTGTTTGTGAAACCAGCCTCGCACAAGCAGAGCATGTTGGGCAAAGCTTTAAATGCTCTGCTGGAGAGGTCACTGCGCTCCTTTGTCTGCTGTGGGTCCTTAATAACGAGCCTACCACTCTATTTTCAACACTAAGTCCATTTTTCTTTCGGCGTCGGACGGTTGCAGGTCGGTTCGGTTGGGGTCGCACACCTGAGCGGAGGTAGGGAAGGTGCAACCGAGGGGTGACCTGATTTTATGCAGCCGATGAAACATTTCAGGGTGGGGGATGCTGGGGATGAAGGTTCGGGCTACTGGAGGTGGCCTGGAGAGGCTGCACTGAGCAGAGAGAAGGTTTGCAATGATAATTGGTTTATAAACATGCCCCGATATGCTTCAAAAGCTTTGATTCTGAATTCCTTAAATTAGGCTGGCTTTGCTCCTGGCAAGCAATAAACTGTTTTCATTTTAGATGTCACTTTACATTTAAGGAAATTAATAAATGGGAAAGGAAAAAAAAAAAATTGTGTTTGCTAAGTAAGGGAAGAGAATCTTGTTTCTTTTATTTCTCTTCATGTCTCTATTAAAATTAGCAGAACTCCTGGATTTTTAAGGGCCAGTGTGACAGAATTGATGTGCTAGGAGAAGAATGCCAGTTCTCACCATCTCATGGGAAGCAGGATGTGTTGGCCATGCTCTGCTGCTCCTGGAGCCCACCTGGCCACTGTGGCCACCGCACAATCTTGGAAAGCCCTGTGGGCAGCAGGTTGCCCGGAACACTTGGGATAGGGATTGCTGCTTCCCAATCCACCCACACATGGCACATTCTGGCTCACAGATCATTTGATAATTTCAATATTTGTGTTTGATTTCCTTCATGTGCTTTAGCACTGAAAATAAGCTCCATGATTAAGCATTAGCATCAGAGCAACCTCTGCTGGTTGGTGGGGCTGGAGCTCCGTAAAGGATTTCATTTTGCATCTATCAGGCTTTATTCCCTCCCTTAAAGGTATCAGCATTTAAGAGATGCTATTTTGCCTAGAATTTCGGTGGAATGTAAAATAGATGTCCAGCTGGAGCGCTGCCAGTTTGGAGTGTTCCATGTTGGCTGAGATCAGTGGCTCCTGTCAAAGCAAATGCAAATGTGGAGCGACTTTTTTGCACACGAAGCAAGAATTTCATCTAAGCCTCCATGTCACGGCTCTGAAAACATAATCAAGCTCAGACATGAGACTAAAACCTTTGCCTTGCTGAAGGCGGAAAGATTGCCAGTTATTGTAAAGTGGGGTTTTTTTTGGAAAATCAGGTTTTTGGAAAGATTTGGTGTTGCCAGAAGAGCCCTTCTAAAAAGAGAATAATCCATGTCAGGAGAAAAAAACCAATAATTTTTATACCAAAGTCCTTGTATTGCTATTTTACAGACAGGAAACAGGCACAATGTCCCTGAGACCTGGTTCTCCCAAGTTATATAGCTTGGGAATAACACAGGATCAGTGCAAGCTCATCTAATTTTTAAGGCTATGGGACACTTTCCATCCTATGCCACCTGAGAGGGGTGGTTGGGAGGGCAGTTAATGTCACCCAGTGTCTGCTGAGCAGATGGTCACCTGTCCCCAAGGAGGTGGGCTAAAATCAGCCCTTCATTTAACAGAGGCTATTAGAAGCCATCCATGAACGAGCTTCTCACTTGAGCTGGATGTAAAGAGAGAAACAGGATTCCTGATGTTGTATTCACCCTCTCCCCCCATTTGCAAACCCCACTTCCAAATGTCCATTGAATGGGGATAGATGGAAAGTGAGGGGATTTTTGCTTGATTTTTATTTCTAACTCTGTATAATGGGAGCAGGCTGACTGCAGCCTGCAGGCAATTCTTTGGCCATTATGAATAATCAGTTCAGAAGTATTTGTAATACAGAGAATAAGAGGCTGTTCCTTTGCTCAGCATGGAACTAGAATGAGTGCCAGTTGGGAATGAAGTCACCTTCCATTTCAGGATGAGTTTTCCTGTGGATCTGGATCTGTCACGTGTGTTCTCCAGGAAACGACTGAGAGACCTGACATTTCTGGAAGGTGGGGAGCTTGGGAATACATTTAGACCTTCTTCTCCATCGTTCAACCCAGCTGCTTGTGCTCAATTGATGAGAAACCTTCTCCTCCAGAGCTCTTGTCCCCACTGTGACTTTGATGCCTCCTAGGACACGACAGACCTTTCCATGGGAGGCAAGGACTGGGTCAGCAGAAACAGCTAATGATTCCAGGACCTCCAAATACATCACCTTATTAATCTGCAGATTCTCCAAAATATATATTAACAGAAATTAGAGGTTCAGGAGGGAAGAGGATGGATGGCAGATACTTGGGGTTCACCGATATTCCTAAAAGTAGAAACCCCTAGCCACGAGAAGGATTGCCTATCAATATCTAAGTAACAAAATTAGGTGTTCCTTTAGTGAGTAATTACGATTTTCTAGATATTTCTAAGATATTTTTAACAGCAAAGCAAGCAAAAAGCAAATGACATCTGAAGGTGTGGCAAGTCCTGTAGAAAGGAATTTTGTCAAGTCCGGAAGGGAACATATCTGGGGAAAAAGGTGAAGTCCCCTCGCTTGTGGCCACTTCCCAGAGCAGCAACACACAGAGACATGTCCCCATTTATGTGAACCGGGCCTGACCTTCTGAGATGCTCGTTAGACCCTTTTCAGCCCCCTTTAAAAGCTCACTGCCACATCCCCAGTGGTGCAATGCCAGTCCTGATAAACGCCCAGCTCTTTTCCCGTCTCAAAACGCACTCATTGTGCAGTAATTCAATGACACGGCTCTTCCTTTTTAGGGGCTCTGAAAATATCTCATTAAGAGTTTCACAAATTGCCACCATAACTTCTGCTGACGCGCTCGTTTGTTCTCCTCTCGGAATAAATCTGGCTGGCGACTTGAAGGGAACAAAGCGGGGGTTTCCCAGGCTGGGATTCAGCACGGAGCTGCACTCAAAACACCTTGATGTCATCTCAAGCTTGAAGGTTTGGTGGAGACAAGGTGCGAGATGCCACTTCGGGCACGTTTGGAGGGGAGCTGAGCATCCTGCACGGCGCGAGCCGGGAGGAAACTGCGGAGATGTTTTTCCTCCTCTCGCGGATCTACGGCTTCAGCACTCTTCGCCATCTGGTGAAACACTTCAGAGAAGAAAACAGTTCTGCAATGTCTAATTTTGCCACGCTTTTGGAACATTATTGTAATGATCTTTGTGTCATTTGAGTATGATTACTTGTCCTCCAAGGCTTTTCCTGTTTACACTTAAATAGTACTGGAGCACGGCCAGATACGCTTCAAATGAAATGGTACAAAATAGTACATTTTTATCATAAAGGCTTAAAAGCAACATTTACAATTAGGGGGCACAGCCTGTGCTTTGCATTCTGGTAGGGGTTTTTTTTGTTGTTGTTTGTTTTGATCTTATTGTAGTGGTAGATAAATAAAATTAATTAAGCAAACATAATTACCAGCTAAATTTTACAAAATCCCGAAGAAATGGAGGGCCTAATTCAAAGCGGTGGTAATGGTGTAAATAATTAAGTCAAATTGTTTTCATTTTCATGCTGCATATTGTTTCCTTCAGCATGTAATGGTACAAGGCGAAGTGTCTGCAGTGCTGGAACTACACAAATAATAGATAAATTTATTCATAACCACTTGGATTGTAATTAGAAGTTCGCTGCTGCAGTGTCTACAGCACTGGTCTGTTTTTTTTTTATTTCAGTTTCTGTAAATATTTGCCTGAGTAGATTTTGGCTTTGAAGAATGCAGACAGAAGGAGAATACACCACAAAAGCGTTGTTGCAAAATCATCTTTGCTTCTTGGTTGGAGTGGCATCCCAGCAGCATCCCCGCCGAGCTCAGCACGGACCAGGTGAGCGTGGCCTCTGCCTGCAGCATGGCTTGGGGGGGTCTGTGGCTTGGGTGGGAGACGAGTTCCCCTTCTTGCACTGCCTCATGCCCGAAACTGAGCATTTTCCAACCGGGAGATACGAATTCCCTGGCAGATCCTGCCAGTAAAAGCCCACTGGCACCTCAGGGGCTCCAGCAGCGATTTCAGGTAGAACATGAGCCTGGCAAATACAAGGGTTGTGCAGGTTAAACACAGCGTGGAACATACCAGGAGAATGGGAGGGCTCGGATTCACTTTTCCTCAACGAGATCATTCCAGTGCAGAGCTGGGATGATCCAGGGAGGATGGAAGCTCAGGAGATCCTCTGGGGTCAGAGCTTGCCACGGCACAGCTTTGAACACTGGGGAATGATGCTGAAAGGAGCATTTGGTGCCAATGCCACAGCAGCAGCCCCTGGGCTGAAACCTGTGTGTGTAAATGCCCCTCGGCTGATTCTGAGCACAGTGCGAATTTATTACGATTACAGCTTTGAAAATTCAGGGACACAAAAGCAGGTGGGACCCACTGGATAAATCTGCCATTCAGCGTGTGCTTTCAGTGCATTCACATGGAGTGAAATCAGGCTTAGCTTTAGGATTACCTGGACTCCCTCAGGTCTGAGGGCCCTTACTCTGCCCTGTCTCATCCACCAGGATCCTGTTAGTGTTATTAAACCACAACAGGAGTGGCAGGAGAGGCTGTAGCACTGCCAGCAGCTCTCGCCAGCAGGTAACCACCACCTCGAGCACCTGAGCTCCAGGCACGGCAAAGCTCTGGACGGAGGTCAAAAAGAGACTTCTCAGGTCTTCTAATGCTTCCTGCATCCTTCCAGCCCGAGGGAGGGAGAGCTGCAAAGTACCGTGTTGCTCTCATTCACCTCTCGCTGCAGTGGAGCACAGCTTCTGCATAGCACTACTGGCCTCTGCTGCCAGCACGGCAGAGGAGGCCAGGAGAAGGCTTTGCCACATCCCTGCTTCTCCTGGAGGGCCTCCTCATCCCCGAGGCTGAGCTGGAGCAAAACCAATCTTTCATCTTTACCTTATTTTCATGCTTACAAATAAAGGTCAAGGCTCCCGCGCTGTAGCCGGCGCCGTACGAGCTTTGGAACAACCGCCCTGCAATGAGATTGTAATTAGTTTCCTTTCAATCTTGATGTGAACAGTGATCTTGAAATGCCAGGACTGTAGCAGTGCATGTGATTAACAAGCACACAGAAAGGCAGTCTATGGAAAAATATGGATGGAAAGGAACAAAATGCAAATGTTGCGCTGTTTTAAATTTTATTATCCTCCCAGCTCTTCATAAAATACTGTAGACACCGTTTGATTATATTTTTAGTCGAGGGAATTAATTTTTAACTAGGGAACTCATTTCTGACTTATGATTACTCTTCTCTGCAATGGCCTGTAGGACTGAACTGAAAAAAAAAAAATCAGAGTTTTAATTGAGTTAATGATGCTCAGAACTCAAATTAATCTCACTTATGTGTGTGTCCTGCCACAGCTGCAGGCAACGTGTGCACGTTTTCATACCAGTGATTTCCCCAGGAGAATGAGGGGGTAAGTCCTGGCCAGGGGGTAAGTCTGTGTCCTGCCACTGTCACCAGCTGGGAAACTCCTTGGAGACGGCTGCTGTCTGTGCGACCAGTGGAGGGGAAGGAGGAATAACGTAACCAGTAATATTTCGTGTTCACTTCTCTGATTTCACCTCATTTGTCTCGAGGGCATGACTGTAACTGGGAGGACAGCCCAGGGGATGGTGAAGGTGAGCCCTGGGATGGGTGGGAACTGCTCCCAGAGAGGCAGAAATTCCCTTACCCAGCAGATAAGGAGAGCAGGATGCTCCTCCTCTTGGAGCAAAAGAAATGGGAAAGGCAGAGGAAAAGAAGAAATTACACAGAGAGTATTTTGCTCATGGAACTGCTGTATTTTCTACCTGGGAAAACAGTATTTTTTTTTTCCCAACTGCCAAGAAAATTCACTTTCTCAAAATACAGGTCCTTAAAAAAAAAAAAAATCAGAGAAAGAACAGAACTAGAGGGCTGTGGCACAGGCACAGAGGAGATAAAAGAGAGAAGACTCTGCAGAGGAGCAGCATGGTTTAACTCTGCAGGTGGCTGTGGCTTTCATACCCTTCAGGCTGGCTTGACCTGCCCCAGACGTGCTGCAGTATCTCGACCCTGACACTGCTGTCTGAGCCAAACCTGCACATCAACACCCGCCCAAACATCATTTATTCTCTTCTCCAAACAGTTCGAATGGAGATACCCCTGCTTTAGAACAGCAGGATACCTTGATACAGCAGAGAGTCCCTTACCCAGAGTATGTGGTACCCTTAAGGGCACAGCTCTGCTTGGTTTTCTAATCCCTCTACCTTGGGCTCTCACTCTCCACACTGAAACCCACTTCAAAGGAAATGCCGAAATTCCAATTGTTTCTTGTCAAAAAGTTTCTGGTTTGTGATGAAAGATGTGACCTTTCTTTTGGGATTGATTAGTAAACATGAGGTACAACGCAGGAGCACACCAGTGTTAACTTGATACTGCCACGGGCTCTGTGCATCAAATATTTTTGCTTTACTCTGAGCGTCCTGTTAATGAGAAAAATATTCAAATCAAAGAAACACGTTTCCTTCGATTCTCTTCAGAGTGTAATTTGGAGCCTCAGAATAGCATGCTCAATTATGTCTGTTTTATTCCTAAATTAGAGGGAAAAAAGCTTCTGAATATTATTAAGTAAACCTCTTGGCAACTGTTAAGCAACATCTAGTATTAATTGTTTAATCACTCTCTTATTGTTTTTCATCAGGTTGGAAGAGAATCACGGTCTTGCTCGGAGGGTTTCTTTCCTCAGCACACCTTGGCACACCAGACTCCAAAGCCAGCACCAGGCACGACGCCTTTGCCCGGGCAGGTGGGCACCAACCTTTTCACCAGACTCCAAAGCCAGCACCAGGCACGACGCCTTTGCCCGGGCAGGTGGGCACCAACCTTTTCTTAGAAGCTGCTGGAGAGGCTGGAGTGGCCAGGAACAAGGAGCAGAGCTTTTTAACATGTTCTGGTGCTCCAGTAAATGGGTGGTAAAGGCTCCCACCCGCACTGAGCAGGAGGGATGTGCCGGTGCTGTGGGAGCTCCTCGGTGCTCACGGTGGGACGTGGCTCTTTGGGCATTTTGAGTTTGCCCCACCGAGAGCTGTCACTTACCTTTTAGATAAGGATTTATTCATCTCTGCTCCCCTTGGCTGCTGGGCAAGCCTCCCACCGTGCTCCCACACGCTGCATTTTGGGGGACCTTCTCCTGCCGGGGCTTCCCCTCCCGGAGCTCCCATTCCATGTCCCTGCAGAGCCACCAGCCCACACCTGGGTTATGGACGTGGCAGCAGGAACTGCTGGGCTCTGATGCAAGGTGCCAGCCATCACCGCATCTCCTGGAGACTGCCCAAGGCAAGAAGGCTCCGGAGGTTTCCTGGGAAGAGGGAACAGCGCCAGCACAAGGCACGGTGACAGCAGCGGCTCCCGTGGGCAGGGGATTCACCCAGTGCTTGTGGGGCATGGCCTGCTTCCCAAACTTCCCACGAGCCACGCCCAATGAATTCCTCAAAGATAACACACACTAACAGCGTTGGCTAAGATGGCACAGACCAAAGGAAAACCACAGTTAGTGCTGTTCCTTTTTAATTCTTCTTTGGCGCGGGCTGAATTATCTATATTGAATTGGCACAGGCTGGATCTCAAGGAAAGGGTCTTCATCCAGAGGGTGGCTGGGCACTGGAACAAGCTCTCCAGGACAGTGGTCTCAGCCTTGAGTCTCCCAGAGCTCAAGAAGTGTGTGGACAACACTCTCAGGCACATGGTGGGATTGCTGGGGTGGCGCTGGGCAGAGCCAGGAGTTGGACTGGAAGATCCTTCCAGTTGAGGATATCCCATGATTCTATTACACCTTTTTTATCCTCAGCTCCCTTTGGGCAGAGTGCTGAGACCTGCACGACCATACGGGGAGGCTGTGCACATTTCAGCCACGTGTTCCTCAGGAGCATCTTCCAAGCCTCACCATTATTGCCAGCATTTACTGTCATTTTGATAAAATGCATCTGGCCAGATGTTGGGAACTGCTGATCAAGACTGAACCACAAATGGCTGAACGAGAAGAGTCTTGAAAATTCCCTCTGCGAGGGATGGGAAGGCGAAGGACAAGGATCCTACAAATTGCTGCCATAATGCAAACTCAGAGTTTGACATTTAGAGCTTTCTTTTCAGAATCCTGCAAACTCTTGGCCGTCTTCTTTTCTCTAGGGTTGTGTCTGTACCACTACAGATACACACGGGTGGGATACAGGAAATCACTGGGCAGCTCGGGCCACCTCTCTGGCTCCATCACCGTCAGGGGGAGAGGCTTCAAATCCACATGGAAATTTTTTCCTATTTCAGCAGCCAGCCCTGAGGCCCTTGAACTACCTTCACGAGCACCCCTGAAGCCCTCCTTGACGCCTGGAATGAGGTGCTCTCATCCTAATTTCTGCCAGGACAAATTGTGCCAAAACACACCGTGGTTCTGAAGCTGCCCAAGACCTGTCCCATGGGTTGGAAATCGTCATCTAGGTCAGGACTGATGTCTATAAAAATCCTTGTCTGGCAAGGTCTGCACCTCAGCTGCCTGGTTTATACTTGATTGCTTGTCTTCATCAACATGCACTTATTTCCTAAACTATTTTAGAAGTATTACCATAAAATAGTTCCTCCAGGGGCAATAAAGAAGCCTCAATATTTTTAAGTCCATCAGAAAGACTCTGCCACACTACAAAATATAGGTGCCTTCAGGGATAAGCTTCTTGCTACCTAAAATAGTCCCTCTCTAAACATAAATACAGAGCCCAAACACTTTCTTGTGCAGAGCACAATTTTGCTCATATAAAAACTGTTTACAGCCATTCCATCAGCTGTCAGTTGACAGCACTTCTATACCAAGTATGTGATTAATCCCTCATGTGAAAGTCACGAGTTTTGTCAAAATAAATGACAACCAACCGGCCACAGCACTCCCAGCAGGGAAGGGAATGCAGAGAAAGAGGCAGCAACAACCATCAACAGGACCACCACCAGGACCACCCAACAAGGAACTTCCACCTTTCACTGGGAGCTGTTCCTCGGTGAGCTCTCATCCATCTGTCAGCTCCGTTTGGGACCAGGCTCCCTGATTCGAGCTGATAGCAAGTACCCGAGTCGAATAAAGTGAATATTTTTGCTAAATGTTGTCTGTCACATCACGTTACTCCGCCTTGGGTCCTTCGTGTGCGCGCACGGCGCGGTGTAACAGCAGGACGCAGCACACGTGATCTAATGTGACACGACAGAAAACACCGCGGCAGCTTTTGGAATAAACACCTGCTTTTAGTGGGTATTTCACCTGCTGGAAGCAATTTTTAAAACATGTAACCTGGGGCCTCCTAAAGCACATTGAACTTTGATGTTTGTGTCTCTCCAATACTTCCCAAAACAACTCCTTTTTTCATTTTCCTTTGTTCCAGAACCATATTCCCTTACGTGTCTGGGGGTTTGGGTTTTTTTGCTGACTTTTTTGTGGTTTTTCTTTTCAATAAAAGGTAAAAATTAACTCACAAGAATTGTGAGAAACAGAACTAATCTAAGCCATGAATTATTATAGCTGGAAAAGACAGCATCTGTTAACAGCAAAGAACACATTTACCCACAGGTAAAAATAACAGGAGCAAAGTTTAAAAGACTTGTTTTTCCTTCAAAAACTTCGGCAGAATGTTATAAGTGAAAACTGGGTAAAAATCATCTCTCCTTGGAGAAATATGGGCAGAGAAAAGGCAAACATTTAACTGTTGATTTTGTACTTGTAGATGTAGGTTTTCTGAATGAGAACATTTGCAATAAGAAAAGCCAAGGTTTGGGTGACCCTTTGTAGAATTTTGGTTCATTATCCTTGACCTGACTGACAGAAATATTAGCAGTGGGAAATAAAACTGCTAGTTTAGTTATTTAACAAATGAAGTCATTTATTCATATTGAATGTATTCTCTCCTTCCAAAAGTCCTTCCATCCGTGTGTGAACGCCTGAAAGCTAATTAAATTGGCAGCCAGAGCTCTGTTCTTCTCATTTGGAGGACCTTCATCTCAAGCTAGAAGAGTTTCATCCTCCAGGACCTCGTTACAGAAGAGGGAAAGGGACTGAAATGCAAGTGAACTTCAGCAAATCAGGTCACAGAGCTCTAAACAGAGATGGACCTCATAAACAAGGAAAATAAATAAATTTGCATCACCACAGTCTCTTCAAATGGAATAGAAAGGATCCCATGAAGCCAAAGAGGTGGCTGGAGCTGGCAGAGGCATTTGGCAAGTTCTTTGTATACCTGGAACCTTCTGATGGAGAGCCTACAACTATGTCTGGGTACCTGTCGGGTTCCCACCACCTGTCCTACCCACCCCTCGCCCAGAACAAGTTGCCACCTTGACACGTGGCATGAGAGCCCAAGGTTGAATTTCAAAGAGGTATCACAAATCTTGTCCTTCGTTAGGACAAGAGGAAATGGCCTCAAGTGCCAGGGGAGGTTCAGATGGGATATTAGGAAAAATTTCTTCCCAGGAAGGGTTGTCCAGCTCTGGCACTGGCTGCTCGTGGCACTGGTGGAATTCCTGGAGGGAAAAAAGATGTGTAGGTGTGGGACCTGGGGACAGGGTTTACTGGTGGGCTTGGCAGCACTGTGGGAATACTTGGACTCCATGAACTTACCTGTCGCTGTCAACCTAAATGATTCCATGACTCTGTGATCCCATAAAATGCAAGCTGGGGCTGTGGGCAGGGAGGAGGGCAACAGGCTGAGGGTTGCACCAAATCTGTCCTCCCAGGGGCACTGCCCTGCTCTGCCAGTGCTCTGGTGGCCTCGGGGACCCCCAGGCCCCCCTCTGACCGTGGGTTCCTGGTGATCCACATCAGCTACAGGAGTCACACATTTCCAAATGCAGAGCACCTTTTGACCTTCAGTAAAAATTAAACCCCCCGAGGGAGTGGGCAAAGCAGATTTTAATTTATAATAAGAGCGAGGACACTGTTGCCTCTATTTTTACAAAGGCCCCGAAGAGCTCTCTTGCTATGTGAGCAAGTTGGCAATGTATTTTAATGTATTTATTTGATTATGCATTCATTCTTTCATTCATTCATCTATTCAGTCATTCATTCAGACACTTGTTCATTCATCCCTGTCCTTTTGCAGGAAGAGAACATAAGCCAGCAGTGGCATACTTCACTGTCCTGATTTACAGCGACGCCTCGGAGGTTGTAGCAATAAATCTCTTTGGCCCCCCTCAATCCAGCATTATCCCTCATTAGTGACTGGGATATAAAAAAAGGATTAAAAATAATATCAGATTATAGATAGATGCATAGATATGTGTATTGGCTGCAGCGCTTTGATTAAAGAGCTGGGTTGCTGATGGGGCCTTTTTCTTTTATTTAGGATCTCTCACATTCACAGCTCTCAGACATTGCAATTATTTCCACAAACAGTCCCTGATATTTGTTTTATTAACTGGCCCTATAATTTTGCTATCAGTGCTGGACAATGAGATTCCCATTGCCTTTCCAGTCCCTGCCCAGTGGCTGTTGATGTCGAGGGGAGCTCCACTGAGCCCGGCTCTCACCTTTCCCTTCCTTGCCTCTGTGAGAGCAGTTGGTGCTTTCTGGCTCAGGGAAATATTTATTTAAAAACAACCTTTCTGGAGGGGCCACCCCTGCTCCAGTTGTGTTTAGAATTGTCTCACTACCACTGTGTGTCTCAGCCCAAACATGCTCATTTTATGTGCATCTGAGTATGCCTCAAACATGGGAATATATTCTCTGGAGAGGACTGAAATGAGGAGAACTACTCCTCGAGCTGGGATTACTCACACTCTAATAGCTGCTGGAGCAATTTTTTCTCCCATATCTCTGAAATACCCTTAATTAATCTTGCAGACAACTCGCAACATAATTGTGTCCCTAAACTGTTAACCTTGAAAAATATTTGACAGCGTACTAACATCTCAGAAACTTGTTATCATAGGGAATATAATAAATCCATAAATATCCTGCTTTCTCTCAAAAGCCCCAGAATAATTCTTGTCAGTAATTTTTTATTTCCCCCTTAGTTGGTTTTTTTTGATCTGTTGGCAGGAGATGCAGGAGAGAAAGAGGGCATGTTAGAAAGTAAAATAAAAGCAGTCTGGAAGAAAAAGTAGTCATATATTATGCACAACGTAGTGTTTTTTATACCAAGGAGATGTCCCTTGCATTTCTTTCTCATTTGCATGTCTGCAGGGCACCAGAGGACAGAGACACCGGATGGCACAACCTGCCATCTGCAGTTGGGTCAGAGCTGGTCCCTGGTGAGCAGAACAGGCACCGCTGCAGCGCTCGTGGTGCAGAGCCTGAGCTGGCCCGGACGTGCAACTGCTCCTCCTTCAATGGACAACTCCTGTTTCACAGGAATTGTGATGTCCTACAGGTCGACAACGTGCTCAAACGCCACGTTCGCTTTGGCTGAGAAATCCCCAAATTTAAAATACACGCATCGCTCTGACACCAGTGACCTTATTAAAGCCACGGAAATCCCCAGTAAGGGGGCAACTTTAATTACAGTTATTACCATTTCTGCTGTGGGTTGGCCCTCACAAGCTCAGCAGCTCTGTTGTATTTAACAGTCTGGCATCGCCTGCTGTTGATAACAGTGTCGATCCTTTCCCAGGCCTGTCTGCTGTTCCTACCAGGCTGCCATTTGAAATCATCAGGAAAAAAAAATAATCATAAGCTTAAAATAGCCAAAGCAGACAGGCTGCTTCAGATTATTTCAGTATGTGTGTTGCTGCAACAGCCAAATGTTCCTGTTAAGACCACAGTCTGATTTCTCCCCCGAAAATCAGGTTATAAACAAAAGGATTAGACGGAGAAAAACCCAGAGAGAGAATTTAGATCGGGGTTCAAATAGGCACTGGAAATTATGGAAACACTTCGGTTTGAGGCCCTCTCTATTTTACTAACAGTTTTCCTAAATGTGTGTTTCCTTGATGTGTTTTTGTGTCAGGGATTAACTGGGCGTCTTAGCGGAAAACAGGAAAGGAGATTGTTATTTTACAATTCAATTTAGAGGAATCTGAAGGTTGGGATCAGTAGGGAAAGCAAGCACAGCTGCATTTCTTATAATTTCCCCATTAGAATATACTACTTTCCACACTGCTGCTCCCTCGTTTTCCATGTGTTTGTAGGTGTGATCCTCATATTTGGATCCAGTAGCCCAGAAAGCTTGACAGGAGTTTCACCAGAGGAACGCTTCTCATTTAATTTGGGCACACCTTCAGCTTGTGTTTGCTAATCTTCACATCAAATGGCAAAACCCTGCTGCTAAAATGACATTATTACATGTTTGCCATCTTGTGAAGTGTATTCCTAGCAAAGGAACTCAATATATCGTGTACTTGTAAAACAGTACCTAAAGGGGCTCCAAGAGAACCGGAGAGGGAATTTGGGCAAGGGCATGGAGGGACAGGACAAGGGGAATGGCTTCCCAGGGCCAGGGGGCAGGGTTGGATGGGATATTGGGGAGGAATTGCTGGCTGGGAGGGTGGGCAGGCCCTGGCACAGGGTGCCCAGAGAAGCTGGGGGTGCCCCTGGAGCCCTGGGAGGGTCCAAGGGCAGGTTGGACGGGGCTTGGAGAACCCTGGGCTGGTGGGAGGTGTCCCTGCCCATGGCAGGGGTGGGACAGGATGGGCTTTAAGGGCCCTTCAACCCAAACCATTCTGGAATTCTGTGAATTTGGCCATCCTAGAGGAGTTTCACAGTCTGTGTTTTGCTTTACAACAGGGCACACCTTCCATCTGCAGGGACACAGAGCTGGCCTGTGCTCAGGGTGGGTCAGGACACCAGTGGCACTGGGGACAGGGACCTGCAGCTCCAAAGTTGGGACACCCCACCTGCGGCAGCATCTTCCCTTCGTGGCTTTTTCCTCCCACACACAGTTGCCTCCTCCTCAATCCCCTTTAATGTATGTTTTCAAACCAGCAAACACCCAAAACTTTGAAATGGCTTAAACTTTTAAACTATCCAAAGTGTTAAAACATTTAATGCGCTGTGATTTACAAATATCAGGGTTGTTGTGTATACACGAAGCATTTCCTGGTATGACATTTTGAAGTAATTTACAAATTTAATTTACAAATATCAGGGTGCTTGTGTATACACAAAGCATTTCCTCACCCATGGCATTACATTTTGAAGTGCTGGATTTCCTCTTTGAGGGAAAGGTTTATTTAACTCACTCCTTTTCACATACCCAAACTCTCAAAAGGAGGCTTTTTCGCTTCTCACTAAACAGAGTCACTAAATGTAGCAGATGACTGAAATAAATAAATAAATGAAAGCTTTTCAAATATTTTAATTAACATTGCCACAACACATCTGATCTGGCCATACTTCTAAGATTACAATCTGAATAATCTCCAAATATCCCAAAGCTTGCAAAAGGGATATTATTGAAAACACTGCAGGAAGGCAGAAATTTATACAATAAGTGCAATTATGATTTAGTGCCCTACTGCTTGATATTATCAGCTGCCCACTGGTAACTGTGGTATCCAGTTGGGATATCCAGTGATATCTTTTCCAGATGTTATTGCTTTGAGTGAAATCTGGCGAAGGCATCTCTTCCCTCCTTGACATCCAGTTATCTAACCCTACCTGCTCAGCCAGGTATTTGCTAGATATTTTCAAATCCATTTCTCAAGCACAAGATTTATTTCCAAAGATTAGCAACAACCTGTTACTGGCTTTTTTGGGTTTTTTTTTGTTTTTTTTGGAACTTCTTTCAATCAGCTTGTTCTAACCGCAGCAATTTCATCAGCGCCGCGCCGCCGATGCTGTCGATGCGTTTGCAGAGGGAGCATCTCCAGCCCGGCGATGTGTTGGAGGGGCAGTCCCAGCCCCTTTGTCGGGGGTTTATTTCTCTGCACAGTGTTCTGCTTGTGCTACGTGTGGCACAGCTGCCTGTCGAAGCCCCGCGGCGAAGGCTCCGGGGATTTGCCGGCAAGGAAGTCCAAATCTCTTTCCCGGTTAGCATTCAGCGACACTGGAACATTCAGCAGGCGTTCTCCCTTCTCCTGCCTTTCAATGGGCTGCATTTATCAGCACGGAGGAGCAACCAACACGTATTTGCTGGTGCGTTTGTATAAGTCAGCTTTATGATTCCTCATTATTTGCAATTCTTCCTTTGCTTTCTTTGTGTCCGGCGAGGAGGTTCTGGGTCTATGCCATGCGTGTATGGCTGAGCGGGGAAAGTGCTTCTTGGTGCGCAATAAACACACGGGTATTACCACAGGTATGTCACTCATAGCTAAGGGAATTATTTATGTAACTCCTTATTTCAGCCCCGGGTTTATTTGATGTTGGCATTATAGTATTAGGTAAGTTATCTTTACCAAAAAAAAAATAAAAAAAATCAAAAAAAAAAAAAAATGGATTGCTATTTGTATCTCTGCACTTCAAATGAGTTTCCCACTGGAAGATAAATTCTAATCCTACTGGATTCTTGGGAAAATAATATAGTCAGTAAACTTTTGGAGGAGATCCAAGATAATTAAGCTGGGAATAGACAGAATGGCCTTTCTAAAAGTGTGAGGAAAGACCACTTTTATTCAAAATGACCATAACTATCATGGTCTACATCGAACGGCCAAAGGCATTTGACTTCAGAGCCAACAGAGTTGCTGCAGTTGATCACAACTGAGTATTTCCCACCCCGTGAAAGTGGCCCTTACCCCTAAAGCAGCTGGGTGAATATGAAGGAACCCTTTTTCTCTGGTCTGTTTCAAACAAAATGAAAGAACCCGGAGTACTGCTCGAGGGTTTGGAAGAGAACTTATTCCAGTGAAAAGACAGCAGTGCTGGTGAATATCCAGTGTTTTCTCACACTCTGCAGGTGCTGTCACAGGGCCAGAGCACACCAAGGGGACACAAGGCAAGGCACAAGAAGGTGTTGCAGTAGCCCACAGTCCCTCTCTCCTTGCCCAGCTCCAACTGGATTCATCATCTCACACGGTTTTACTGTCACAACCGAGGTGACAACGCGGCCAAAACCCAGGGGGATGATGTGGAGTGAGAGCAAACGATGCTCGGAAAAGAACAGTGACCCCAGCCCAGCCATTTCGAAGGGGCAGGATTTCACTTCCATTGCTGATGGGACAGTTTTGTCTCTCTAGCAAATGTTTTCCCAGGGTAAAAGATGCAAAAACGCACTATCCTTGAGAAAAGCCTGGAGAATTTAATTTTGATAAGCCACAATTCGATTTATTTGGTGCTGCTTTTCTCGACCAGCTGATTGCAACTCCAAAGGGTCGTGAAAGGCAATTAGAAGACACAAGGCACTTCAAATCTTATTATTTCCTGAAATAAAACAAAGAGTCAAAATCCTCATTCCACTCGTGCCATAATCCCCCAAGGTCACACCTGCAACCTTCCAAAACACACACAACTGCGCCACAGAATTTGGAATTACATCACAGATTTGATGGGGTTCATTTCACTGCAGAGCAAAGAGGGTCTTAAACACGTTATACATTAAACAAATGTCCACTGGAGTGGAAAAAGGGAAAAATACTGAATTAGTCAATAAATGTGCAAATTATGCATTAATTTATCTTCCCTCCTTATCTCAATGAATTGTCTCATCAAATAGTTAAATACAGTGCTTCCATACTTTTATATCAAGCCTTAAATTTATTTTTTTTAATAATATCCAAATCAGAAAAGCACTCTGGCACTTGTCTGAACCCCACTGTCTCCAAGTTAATGGGCATTAACTGTCCCAGCTGAGTTTCTGGAATAAAATCCACTGATCTGTGTCAGTCAGGATCTTGAAAACTGAAGGCCTGAGGTTTAAAAACCCAGTCTGTTATAATGTTAATATGCATTAAAATAAGCTGGAAGCCTTCACTGGACTTGGGTTCACGCTCTGAAAACCCCAACTTTGGCTAAAATTCACCTGAGTAAACCTCAAAATAAAGCTGGGCAGGATAAAAAGCTTGAGATGGTAATTACGATATTATTGTTATTATTTGCATTTATCATTATTATTGTTGTTGTTGTTATATAATCCTTTCTCTCCATTCAGTGGAATATCCCTCCTGGGGCTGCAGTTTGGGGTTTTTATTTTACAGAGCAAACACCAAATGCAGTGAAATAGAGACAGGCTGGTGAAAGCTCAGTAAAATGATTCAGTTGAATGGATTCATTCAGGATGTTTTCCTTGTTTGCTCCTACATATGGAATATGTGGAGCTCAGCTGAGCTATAATTATAAGACAACACCAAGTGGCCTAAAAGTCCCCGAGGCAAAACACTCCGAGGAGGGGAAGGATCCTTTGGGGTGGTCTGTGGGGCTACCAGAGGAAAAATGGGATTAGAGGAGAAATGGAGCTGAATATTAAGAAGAAATTATTCCCAGCAGCAAGATCAGCTAAACTAAAACAGCCTCCCAATTTTGCTTATATAAACGGTGCCTTTTGACGTCTCTGATGTTGGATTTGGCAAAGTGTTAGAAACACAGCGGGGAGAACAATTTTACATCTGCAGAGAGGTGTGAGGACATCCTAAAAATGCCTCACTGCATCCCTGGACTTTCTAACTGACTGAGCTTTTCTTGCAAGGAATATGGATAAGGTCCCCAAATCCTACACTGCAATATCTGCATATGCACATGGTAGATCACAGTAGTTGTGCAGACTTAATTAGAACACTAAAATTAAATTTTCTTTTTTTTTCTTTTCTTTTTTTTTTTTTTTGTAGATGTATAAAATTCCCATACACCAAATGAAGTTAAAAAAATAAAAAAGAATATATTTGTTTAATGTTTCTCCAGGAATGCTTCTCTGTAGAGGCCAGTGCCATAATTAAAACCACTTAATCCAATCCCTGGAGATCTTTCCATACATATTTCCTATCCCAAGGCATTTTGAAGTACGAACTTATTCAAAGTAAATTTGTCAGGAGGAAAACTGGAATGGTTTTCCTGATCAGATCCTGGTGGGATAGGCTGAATGTGACTCCAGCTGTGTCAGCTCCAAGGCATTAAGGAAAACAGGGATGAGAAAGGAGCCGGTCTGGCATTGCAGGGATCAGCAGCAGTGGGGCAAGCTGGAGGAGGCACCTCACACAGCGGGGAGGTGTCTAGAGCCTAAGGAATGGGAGAATTAAGTCTGGCCTTTATTAAATCCCCAGTCCTGGCTTTTAATATGATCAGCTCGTTTCCTCGATTTCCTAAATCTTAGTCAGCCCCATCACATCCTATTTCTGTGCTCGTAGAGAAACCCAGAGGCACAGCTAAAGCTCTGCAGCCTCCTCTCTCCTGCCACTGCTGACAATGGAGATAATATTTCTTGGTGGTTCTAACAATGCAGCACTCTCTCCAATTCACTCGTTTGAGGCTGACTTCATTAGTGCCTTCCCAAAGCAGCATTTTTCTTATCCAAGTCGATAATTACATTGCCATCGTAACCGCAGGTTTGAGATCCTTGGGTTGGGCTGTGTGGGGACAAGACTCCAAAGACCTTGGGATGTGGCTGGTGACCATCTCGCTGCCCCAAACTGCAGGTCCAGAGGGGACAAGCAAAACACCTGCAGCTCTTCTGCATGGACCAGGCACCAACATCTGCAGGAGCCTGGCTTGGTGCCCCAGGGAGATGTCATTCAGCTTGGTCACCACCCTAAAGAGATGCCCTTTTAACTCTGCGGACAGACCAACCACAAAGGATTTCCAATGACAGGAACAACACGGAGGTGCAGGGAAGAGCAGGGGTCATTCTGACTATGGCCAGGCTCGTCACGAGGCTCAGATTCAAAAAAGAGAAACCAAAGGCCACAGAGACAAAAAATTACGGAGTGACAATATGAATCTTGCAAAGGAGGTGCCCTCACCAGCCGGCACAGCCAACAGAAGCCTTGAAGCTTTTCCTGCTCAAATCAAAACTCCCCCAAGTCTTCAAGTGAGACCAAGGGCAAAACTTCAGTCCCAGTAAACGATGTTACTTTTGTTCATATAAAATCTTACAAAGTTTGGAATGTCTGAAGACCAAATCCATAGTGGTTTTTGTTCATATGTATGAATAATAAATGATAGATAATGTAAATTAGGTATATGCCACCGCTCCTTTCCAGACAAAAAGAATCAGTGAGATTTGGTATCAGACTTGCCGATGTCAACACCGGCAACGTCTTGCCCTTGTGCTGGAGGACGTTCCATGAGAACGGGGCTCCTCAGCTGGTGCAAAAGGATTAGGAGAAGGTACAGGGTAAGGAGAGATTTGAAAACACCTTGAGAATGGCTGCAGATTTGCTGCAGTGCTGTACACAAAGGGAGGCAAACACACATGGCTTCGTTACACGGCCCAGTGCACTCAGCCGCGGACAGGCAATCCCTATTCCCTGGCCACAGCCACTATCTCATCAGTGACTCCTGTCCAGGAAAGCCAATAAAATAAGGATGTGCGTTGCCAAGGTGAAGTTTTAAGAGTCACAATTTTAAATTTCCTATTAGGGATAAGGTAAGAGTTATGGATGATACACTGATTTATAAATATGTTCAGACAGTAAGTACTTTTGGCTTTAGGCTGGAATCAGAAAGCTCGGTTTAAAGAAAGGTTTTTAAAGGTTTTGTGGTACATAAAATAAATCCAAGTTATACTTTCAAAGATCCATCTGGCTGTATAAAAGATGATGACAGTGACATTGGGGGGAAAAAAAAATTTTGCTTATATCTACAATGCTCCATTATTTTCTCATTAACTGGAGTTTTAAAGGGAATCGTATTAGTGCCTCCAGAGGATGAGCTATATAAACAAGAGCTACAAATTTATCTGTGCATTAAAATGAATGCTATGGTAACAGGTTTGATTGCTTTGGCTGCAATTTCAAGACCTAAAGGGTGTATTATCCTGAGATAATCTCACCCTTGGGTCCTTATATATATTATATCTCATACCTCTAATCCTGGGAGACGGTGCCTGGATAATAATACCCCCTGCACCTTTGTCTGGTTTGTCACAGCGCAACCCAAACGTGCCTTTTCCAACTTCAGATGACACATCAGTTAAGTGATTTTCTTTTCATCAGTGGGAATCATTAGTTTACGTCTGGAGAGCATGCAAAGATTTATTTCCTTGGCCAGTAGGAAGAGTTTTCCCAGCAAGAGCACAGAGCAGCGCTCGGCAGCGCAGGGACGTTGCCATCCTTGGAGGTGCCCAGGGCTTGGCGAGGCAGAGCTGTAGAGGAGCCATCTGCTGCAAAGCTGGGCAGCCTTGGAGCCAGTTCTGTGCCAGTGATGGACAGTCACTGCCTTGGATACCTCACAGACTGGCCTTGAAGGTCTTCACAAGGGACAACTCAACAGTTCTTAGAATCGTAGCATATCCTGAGCCGGAAGGGACACATGGGGATCATCAAGACCAGCTCCTGACTCTGCACAGGGCCACACCAAAAATCCCACCACGTGCCTGAGAGCATCATCTAAATGCATTATCCAAATGCTTCTTGAAGCCTGAGTCACAAACCACCCAACACAAACACTTCTTTGGCCACGTCTTGGCATTCTGAGTCTTGCTGAGGTCTCTCTGAACCCACCATGGCACAGACACAGCTTCATGCTGCTCAGGCTTTCCAACCATCTGGGAGCAACTCGAGTCAAGATGATCTTCCAACAGGCTGGGGAGCGTGGGTTTTTTAATCCTTCTTTTAGAGTTCTATGGATGTAGGTATACTGGAGAGACTAGGATGACTTTAGCCTACACTGATAACTTTCAGGTCCTCACAGCAATCCCATGGAAAATCCCATTGAAATTTGGCCTGCACGTGGTGAGGGATGCTCTGAGCTTTGGCTGGGAGGTGCCTACAGACACGGCACTGCCCACCAGAAGGATGAGGGGACAGGAGCCAGTTCTTTGTACTGCAGCTGAGGTGGCACCTGAAAGGTTCACATCCCACTGCCTGTAAAACACAAACCTTGGGAGCCAAAGGAATTCTCCTTTCTCTTGGTCTGAGCCTTCCAGTAGCCAAACCTCTCTTAGAAGTATCTCAAATCACACAAAAGCTGAAGGAAAGCAGCATCTCAGCACGTTCACATCATCACTTGAATTAATCAACAAAGTAGCAGCAGCCATTTTTCCTGCTTTTTTTCCCACTCCACCACAGCTGTCCTCCCCCTGTTTACTGCAAAACTATTATTCCCTTTTAGTCATTTCCCTGGATTGGCTGCAACACACTGACAGTGGGGAGTGATTTACAGGTGGAGACGGTGATACCTCATTAAAAGAAACTGCCATTGCTTTTCAACATCTACAACAAATCCTCAGGGTTAGCAAAGACCCCCTCTCTATAGTCCCAGTCAGCTGTTGAATGCATTTTATACACAATTCCCAGGATAAATGACTCCTGAGCATGCCTTCACTTGTCACTTCTGCGGAGACACTTTTGAATGTCATAAACTCCTGCATCTTAAAGCCAGCTGTTGAAAGAATCCCTGTTATTACCACTGCATTGTCAGCGACAATAACAACAGTTAATAAGTGATGATGGGGACACGAATGTCTGGTTGCTGCGTGCAGCTTGTCATTTGCAGTCAAATCTAACACTGCCAGAGGAGTCTTTGGAGTGAATGCCTAAAAAGATGGACGTCTGCTGGGAACGGGCTCCGTTAAAAAGGCATCCATGTTTAATTCCACGTAATCATTTCTAATTTAAACGCGCTCATAAAAAAAATAAGTCTGAGCACGCACACGTGTCCAGTAAGGACTTTTTAACTTCAAAGGTCTGTCCCAGCCTTCAGCAGGATGAGCAGGGAGGCTTGGACGTGCTGGCTTGGGCAGTGCTACCAAAGTCTGGCTTAGTGAGGGAATCAGTAGCTTTGACTCACAACTCAGAGGGAAACCACACAAAAAAAAACAACGATGTGTTTGTATAGGTTTCCTCTGCTCCAAACACAATATCACATTATTCCAGTGCCTTGTTGCATTGTGGTTTGTTTGTTCTCTACTTTGTGTGGGTTAAAATCGGGGACTCGCTGATATTTTCCTGGGAAAATTGTTTATAGAAGTGGTTTTTGCAGCTCTCATGGGAAAAAAAAAAATAAAAATGGGCATAAAAGAGAATTGCTTATCACACCTGGGTGAGACGTGCTTACACTCTGCCTTATCCACGTTCCTGGGCTTTTCAGGTCTGTTAAATATCATTTGCAGGAAAACCCTTTCCCTTATACACCCTGTGTGTATTTTGCCTCTTACAACATGTTAAACAGCCCATGTAAGAGAAGCGGATGAATTATTGATGGTGTACAGGAGAGAACGGGGGGAATAGAGAGAATATTCCATGATGTGATGAAACAAGCTCACATTTCAGCAGCTGCCTGGGCAAGGAGCTCCCTGAGAAACCTGTGCTTTGGGGCTCAGCACACATCGGGGTGCTCTCGGGTGCTCACTGTGGTTGCCTCATCCAGGTTTTGAGCCTAAGCTGACACAAAAGCTCCTACAAATTATTTAAGTGAGGAGTTTTCAGCTCTGTCTTCAAATGGGAGCTGCAATTTCGTCCTTGTTGTCTCCAAGAGGCAGAGGGACCCAGGCTTCCCTGCTTCATTTTGCCCTCTTTGCAGGGTTCTTAGGCAGAATTTTCAGCTCCTTTTTTTTTTCCCCCCATAAATTATTCCTTTTGACTAAGAGTGGAGTCCCTGTTTTTCCATATCACTCTGTATTTTCCCACCTCAGCTAATTTCATTAGTTTGCATAAACATGAGCTCATTCCCGCATGACTCGAGGGCTTTGTACCTAAATTTTGCCTCTGACTGGCCACAGGTGGATTATCAAGTCAGGTACAAAGTAAGGAAAGCAATAATTCTGTCCACCTTGAATAAAAAAAAAAAAATGTTAACTGTAAGATATGGATCTTCCTCTTCCAAAATGTATCTTTTTCTACCTTTTTAGAGTTTCTTTTATTTTTTGTGGATGAGGGTCAAAGCCTATTTTGTCCAACAGCTCAGGCCTTTGTGCTCTGTTTTGTGTCAACTTCATGTTATCAGTTCCTTTCTTTTGACTGAAGGGGAACATCAAACTGAAGTTCACTCCTTCATCTATTACAGCGTGAGTCGGGGAAAGGAAAAAAAAAACCTTCACACTTTTTAGGAAATAATTGGACAATGTTGGAACAGGACCTCCTGAGAAAATCAGGGTAACAGGCTGGCACAGGCTTTGAGAGCAGAAAAGGAGCAAATTGTTTCATGAAAGCCTTGAAACAGTTGTATCTGCAGCCTTCAGGTGAACAAATTTCATGTGGGCAGCATGGAATAAATCAAGTACTTACATAATTTCTTTAGTCTGTATTGTTCCTGTCCCAAGCTCTACAATTTTGCATATCATTTTGAGCGTTTCAAAACTTAGGAGTTATTTTTATCCTCTCAGAAGTAGCTTCTACATAAATAGTTGTTGCTAATGTATTATAAACTAGGATTAGCTTAATTAGGGACTTCACAAGAAAGTAATGACTATTTAAGCCCTGAAAACAAGCTAATTATTTTGTATCACATTGTTGCTAATGCTGTCTTCAGTTCCTCTTAAGGTGACTGCTCAAAAAGATGTATGGCAGACATGCTAATTAACAGATTTCTTGTCATCATGTTACCAGTTTTTATAATGTATTAATATTCCTCTTTTATGTAACACCTCACATATATATACATTGCTGCTCAGGTTATTTGACAGCCTGATTCAGTGCTTTTTTAAGCTTACATCACCATCAAAGCTGCTGGGAGCACTGCACAAGATCCAACAGTGATTTTCCCTCCAAGGCTCTGCTGAAAAAGCCAATATTTTCATTATTTGTGCCACGCAATTTTCATAAATTCCTTCTGTTTAATTTCATCATAATCCATTTGAAACTGTTGAATAAATGCAAATTAATAAGCAGAATTTGAGCACCTAAGCTCCCTAGAGGGAAGACCCTTTCAACAGCTCCTCTGGAGCATCCCTTCCCAGCAGTCCTTATCCTGCCATTGCCCACTGCACACTGTTGTTGGAGCTTATGTTAAATACTGCAAGTTAGGAGTGGAAAGCCCATAATTTTTTATGTTTTGTATAACGCAGTGGAATGTAACTTATGGCAGCCTTCTGCACCTAATGTGTTTGAAAACACGTGGAAAATCCATAATTCAATTCTCATCCAGGCTTTCCCCTCTCCTGTGTATCGTAGTTGCCTTTTCTTTAAAATGACCTTTTACCTTTCAGTTCCTCTGTTCTTCCCTTTCACGTTGAGTATTTCCTCACTGCTGCAGCCTCACATGGTCTGCACATCCCATTCCTTCCCCAGCTTTCACGTGCACACACACACATCACATCCGCATTCCAAGATCTCACTGGTGTATTTGCAATTAATGACTCCATTTATCCTGACACACCAACTCTTACAAAGTGGCGACAAACGGTTCCTGATTAGAGAGCTGATTTCCATGAAAGAGCCCTGGAACTGAAGCAGATGAATTCTCAGCTCTACTTTTAGCTGGCACTGGCTCTGGTTCATCCTAAATTGCCCCTGGTGTTAGTTCCATGGAAATCCCTGCAGCCCTGCCTTGGAAAAAAACCCAAAAAAACAATGAAACTGATAAATGTAGAGATACATAACACAAAGGTATATAATTTCAGTAAATACAAATATCTCTGGTTTACGCTGAGCAAGGCAAGCACACGTGCCCTGCTGCAAACCAAAGGGCTGGCAGAAAATGATTGCACTATTATTAAGCATCCCGGCAGCTTCTGCTGCTAGGTATTGTCAAATCCCAATTATTAAGATTCATTAGGGCTAGCTGGTGCCTTTAAAAGAATTCCTGTGAATGCCCCAGATGAAGGCCCTTCACTGAGGACCGAGAGTGTTCCAGCTCCGCAGCGTGCCCGCTCCAGCTTTTTCCCATCTTGAATTTCCCATGGAGTCATCTTATCTAATCATTGCCTGGTAATGCTGGCTCCATAAGAAATCTTCCATAGAAAATGAGAGTTCATACATCTGTCTCCTGCTGGAAATGCTCATGAATAATGGCACCAGTCAGCACGAAAGCAACGAGCGGCTCCAGCTCTGTGTGAAAGGCAGAAGGCTCGGAAGGGAGAGAAATGCCATTTTTATTTTAATTTCTTATCAGGGGCATCCTCAGGACTAGATTGTCCCAAGCACTTGAAGGAATATTAAGGGGCGGGAGGGGGTCACAATGAATATTTTTTTCCTTCTCCTCGCAGTTGCACCTCCTGTGACAGGATGAGTGCAGTGACAGCCCCTTTCTTGTACCCCTGAAATAACTCTCTGCTGGTGAGAGCCCCTGAGCACCCCCAGTGAAGTCCACCCCATGTGTGTGTGCAAGCAGGCAGCTCCACACACGTGCATTACGCTTCTATTTGCCTCTGACATTCCCATCAACTGAATGTCATTGTCATTTAGTGCTGTCGTAACTGGATGATTATTAATTTTATGTTCAGTATTTTGATCGTAGAGCAGATCCCAGCCTTCATTTACGTCAAGCATCAGCATCAGCTCCTTCCTAACACTGTCTCAGCCCACTGGGGAGCCCTGGCAGACCACCTCAGCTATGGACCCTCCGGAGGTGCTTCTGCCTGATGAAACAATTAATTTTTTTTAAGTCTCTTATTGACATTGTGATCCCAAGAGCACAGTAGGAGTTAAATATTTGCTTATTATAATTGCATATTTCACATGCTGGAAGCAGTTTCTGTATTATATCGCTGGGATGATATTCGGCACCGTGGAACTCTAATAAGAAATCAAATTCAATCAGACTTGAGAACTATTCATGTGAATGACTACCATTACTTGGTATCATCTGTAATGCAATAAACTGAGTGTTTGATATAATGCTCTTATATTAGGGATATGCATAACCCATTTGTTATCCGTCATTTGAATCACAGAAACGGTGTGATCGAAATTAATTACATTTTAGGGTATGTCTGAATTACAGATAATTAAAAAAAAAATCAGTTTAAATGTGGTCTTTGGAGAAAAAGAACAGGCGTGTTGCTGTGATCTCTTTTGTAAAATAACTTTTCTTCAGGAACCATGCATGTCTCCATGAAGGTTTGCCCACTGCCTAAATGTTTTCCGTGGCAATGCTGGCTACGGGATGTGGCCTTTCAAAGAAATACTATGTGGTATGAAAAATATTGCATCAGCTCTCAAGATGGAAAACTGAAAAGAACGCAGAAAAATAAAAGCATTTCCAAGTCAAATATTTTATATGGAGTGGTACCCTTGGGAGCTTCCTTCATAAATACATAAAAGCAGCTTTTGGGGAATGCCCATAATTGCTGCACTACGTATTCTTGCACTTGGCAACCTGATGCCTGCATTTGAAAATAAATCCATTTGGGCTTTTTCAAGCAACAGGGATAGGCAGGAAATAGGTTTGTGTTGGGTTACAGTAAGTACATACACATCAGTAACTTTTAGGTCTTTAATTAGTTCACGGAGTATGGTATTTGTCTCCAAACACAAGTACAACAGAAACGGGACACAGGACATGGAGCTGCCACCGAGCTACATCTTTCTGAGGGGTATATATAGATCCATACGGGATGCAGAGCGAGGGATCACGAGGTGAGCCAGGCAGTGGAAGCAGAGCTGAAGGGAACACGCAGCCAGCACGTCCCAGTCTTATGGGAGGGGAAGGCAAAGAAAACAAAGGAGCCACAGGGACAGAGGGCAAGTCCTCTGAGCCCCGAGGAGGAGCCGGGATAGGTTGGGCAGCACTGAAAGAGCTCCCGAATAAAGGCCGGGGAGCACATCAGGCACAGAACAGGAGTTGCTTCAAAGGAAATGCTCTCCTCTCATCATGACTAAAGGTTTCATGGGCACAGCTGGAGCACATCTCCAAAGGATGCTGGGGGAGCTGATGGACAGGGCCTGGACCCTGGGCAGGAGGTCACCACCGGCAGCAGCTCCGGGCTGCTGGTGACCTGCCTTCGTCCCCACCACCCCCTGCTCCCCCTCCACGCTGCAAACAGGAGCATCCTCGGCGCCTGCTGCTCACAAAGCTCACCTGGAGCGCCCCACGAAAGGAACATTTCGCTCGTCAAAAGGAGCGTCGGGGCGGTGCCAACCCCGACAACACGTCGCCTCAGAAGGTGTGCCTATTAGTCATACTGATGCCTTAAGGCTTTTTGTGTTTGCACATATTTGTATATATGTATGTATTTTTGTATATTTTATATAGCTGTATAGCTTCTTATATTTAAAGTAGCAACCAGCAGTTTCTACCTCTGTACTGCATTCCTGAATGTCTTAGCTAAGGGTAAGACAGCAACTAGAACATTTCATTCAGGCCTCATGTACCAGGACTGGAAAAACAATATGTATTGTAGACAAAACAAGATAGAAGACACATGAAGTTTGGAAAACCTCCAACCAGGGGCATGTGACGTGAAGAAGATGATGGTGAAGAAGTAAAGGGGTCCTGAGACCCACCGACTCAATTCTAGGAAGGCAGAGCCGAGGGGCAGACCTGAGAGAGGTTCTAAGGGTGGCACCAAGGTGGTCCGAGGGTGGATGGTCTCTGGGTTGGATGTAAGCTTTAGTTATGATAATTAAGTAGTGTTATAAAAATAGGAATCACCTCTATGCTGTGCGCATGTTGTTATACTTCTCAGTAAAGAACTCCTCTCTGCTTTACCTCAATTAAATTGCCTCGAAAGTTTTTGTCCACATTTTAGGCAACAATACGTGGACAGTATTTGGGGGGTTGTGAGCTAATTCTGCATCTTTGAAATACCCATCGGATTTACCAAATGGTTCCTGACCCGTCTTGTGAAAGGCTCTCGGAGTGCTCTGCGTTTGCTCCCATCAGTCCAGCACATCTCACACGTGGCTCCCTTTAAACTGGTTTTCAGACAGAATTTATTGATCCTGCTGCTGTTTCTTCCTTGAGTTACTTACGCAAATTCGAAACAGAAAGAAAAATTACTTTCCTGTTCGTACTGGCATCTGGGAAGAGTTTAAAAATCCAGCGAAATAGTTTTGTTCTTTCCTGCTAGACTTTGTAGTAATTCTTCCCTCCTCCTTCTAAATCTTCTCAGTTTGGGTAATTGCCCTCCAGGCTGATGTGGTTAATCCTGGTGCAGATGCCAGGATTCTCTGAGCACATGCAAGGTTAAGGGTTCCTAATAAATCTCCCAAAAATTACATGCAGGGTCAGAACTTAGTGAGAATTCTGGGAATGTTGAGAAGAAATTTTAAAAGCCACTGAAAAAAATAACTATTGGGAACCAGTCATTCTATATATGCTTGCAGTTCTGTTTTACACACATACACATATCTATATATATGAACTTTCAAACTCATTTATTGGCTTTAGTGACACGAGTAACCAAGGGCATGATTTAAAGTGATTTGTCATCTGGTATTAGATTATAAAAAGTTTAATTAATTTTTCATTAGCCACAGCTAATGATGGGCTTGTTAACCATCTTGAGGTGAAGCCAAGAGCTATTAGCTATATTAAGGACCAGTTTCAAGTAAATTACTCCTTTTATAAGCCCCAAAAGGAATTATAATGTTATTTTCCCCTTCAGGAAACTGTTTTAAGCTGTATAGATATACTAAAATCTATACAGAAGACAAGCTTTGAGGAAAACTGATCATGTAATAAGAATTATTGACCACTTTTTGCACCAATTAAAATTAGATCAAACTTCTTGAGGATTATTCTAAAAAAAAAGCCTTGTGAAATCAGTTCAGGTACTTATAAATCAACATTTGGTTTGTCATATAGCAATGGACTGACCTAGAATGGGCGATTATCTGGAGGGACTTCTTTGCTGCCACCAGACTTGAGCCTGTTGTCTCAACTGTCTGGCTTCTTACAAGAGAAATTAGGGTTTGAACTGAAAATTTAATTGAAAATATAATTCAATTGAAAAATTCGCTTGTCCTGCTCTGTGGCCCCTGCTGGGTGGGAAGGCTGAGCATGACAGAGGCTGTTGTGTTATGATCCATGACTCAGAGAACTTGCAAAAGAAGAAGAGATACGTATGAGGAATTAATGTGCAAAAAGGTGGGGGGAAAGAAAAATTGACAATATTTTTCTAGCAAGCCTTCTCCTGAGTTTCAGATAGAGGGAATACATTAAAAATAAAATTAAAATTTTAAAAATAAGTGTCTAAACATAGAGTGCTGCAAGATGAACAGTCTTAAAGCTTCTTTTGAACAGGTGGGAGGACCAGGCCTATTGAAATCCCTGAGAAACGTGCTCAGTAACTCCAAACCCTGTGGGTCTGAATGGGAGTTTAGAAACCTCAGTTTTTAGCCTCAATTTTAGCAACCCTTGACCAGAATCTGCATTTGAGAGAAATGTGTTTAACTGCTGTAAACAGCTATATGAGATTATTGGTGCATAGCTGTGGCTGCCCCTGGATCCCTGGGAGTGTCCAAGGCCAGGTTGGACGGGGCTTGGAGCAACCTGGGCTGGTGGAAAGTCCCTGCCCATGGCAGGAGGTGGAATGGGATGATCTTTAAGGTCCCTTCCAACCCAAACTCCATGATACCAAGAAGATATTCAGCAATACGTGGATGCACAAAGATCTTCCCTTTCCTCTGGATTTCTCTGCCTGGGAATGACCTAAACAAGCTCTTCCAGCTCTGAGCAGCGCCCTGCAGGTGTGCCCAACACACAGCATGGCCCTGTCCAAGCTCATCCTGGAAAGGCAGCATTTCACCGAGAGCAGGAACAGGCACTTTAAAAGCATAAAGAGAAGTGTAAGACCCTCTAAATGTCTTGCCTGAGGCAATCTGTTTCCTTTCACAGGCTTGCTCCCGAAACAGGGCTGTGAGCATTGTTCGTGGCATTGTGTGATGAAGGCACAGTTCTCACCCCAGATCCGTGCAGAGAAGATCCCAGAAGCACTGGGGGCTGCCACATGTCCCAGTCCCTCTGCCATTCCCATGGGATCATGCAGCCATCCACCCCGACCTCTGCCAGCCCCACCACGAGCTCTTCTCAACGCCCAACACGGATCCTACGTCTCTCCAGCAGTTACGTGCCCACATCCCAGCCCCAAACCAGGGTCAGGAGCCACACGTGAGTCCCTGCTGATGCCCTGCAGGGGCCTGGACCACCAGGTGTGGTGTGTATATATATTTTTGGTCAATGCCAACATGTAGTCAATCCAAATTATAAGGCACAAAGCATGTGTGTGGAAAACACAGAGTTTGCTTCTCCCAGCTCTTCAGTCCAATCACCTTCACATCCGTGTGGCTGAGTAGAAGTTGAGGTGCCCCAGTTACCACGACCCTGGACTGTCTCAGTGTCTCTGTGCTTGATGTTACAGCCTTAATAACCCTCCTTTAACTCCAGATTTCAGCAGGAGCTAAAGAGTTGATAGAGGTATGCGGCATTAGAGTGAAGTCCTGGTGACCTGTCTTATGAAAATTATAGGCTTTTAGTCCTCCTGTTAGCAATCGAGGTGTCTGTCTATCATTTGTTAATCAGTCTTTATGGGATGTTGTGACAGAAAGAGAGAAAGAGAGAAAGAGAGAAAGAGAGAAAGAGAGAGAGAGAAAGAAAGGAAGAAAGAAAGAAAGAAAGAAAGAAAGAAAGAAAGAAAGAAAGAAAGAAAGAAAGAAAAAAACTCGCAGATTTCACAGCTAAGCAGAAATAGGGGGGAAGGTGCAGATGGAACCTCCTGGTTCCACGCTGCGCTCTCATGGACCTGGGAAAGTAGGACACACCACCTCTGCAAGAGCAAGAGATCTTTGCCCTCCATGGATCCTCTCAGGCCACTTCCTCTCAATGTCCTCGTATCTCTGCACCTCACAGCTTACATGACCCAGCGGGAGGTTTTCCTGGCGCAGGGAAGCAAATTCCAACAACCCAGAAAAACCAGGGATCTGGCTGCTTGAGGGAGAAATTACTGGAGTTCTGGTGAAAATAAAAACCAGCTGGTCCTAATGAAGTGCTGTTCTGTCCAACAATGCTGGGCAGAAGCTGTGCCTGTATGTCCATTCAGGGAACATAAGGATGCTACACTACGGCACAGATGTCGGACACAAACTAGTACAATGTCCTCAGGGAGGGGGAAATCATTTTATGACCTACAAACCACATAAAGGAGCAAAATCGGAGACAATTCCAGATGAAATGGAGAAGATGTGCACTGCTAAACTCCCAGCCTAATGTGCTGTCTGTATATTTGGAGCTAGAGGACTAAATTTAGCGGCCCCGCCAAAACGACAGCAAAGAGATTGGAAACACGTCCCCCAGTGCCGGTGCCGATGTGTTTGGCACCGTCCCTCTCACACAACCCATTAGCTGCTCTGCCCAGGGCTCGTGCCGAGGACAGGGCCACGGTGTTCCGTGTCCAGCGCTTCCCAGAACACGTCAGGCACTGAAGGATGGGAGGAAAAACCCCAGCAGCGACGCTAACACTGAGGTGGGAATTTGTCATGGTGACACTGATGGCACTGAGAGTCCTGCATGGTAATGATTGGTTTACAATAAAAATTACTTCAAATGCTGGATTGGAAAAAGGATGGCTCAGTCAATCAAATCACTGTCAGCTGCAAATTAGGCTGCCCATCCCTAGGCAATGGAGAACATAATTGACTTTGTCCATCGCTGGGTTTATTTTTATCCGTTCTGTTAAAGTCGGGCTCTTTCGCACTCGCACTGGCACAAACAGAGAAGAAAGGGGTTGGTGCAGAAAGGCTTTTTCGCTCCTTACACCTGCAAAAAATGGGGCAAGTCACCCTTGAATCTCTAAAATTAGCCAAGGATTCTTTGAGGGGCTGCTTTCTGTCGGAGTCAGCTCACCTTCATGGGAGGAAGCAAGAACAAAGGGTATTTTGGAGCCTTAGATTGACACCAGCCTCCGACCCAAGTGGCCAAGTTTGGTGCCCAGGGTTACACAAGAGGGGCCGGGGGAGGTGGAAACCTTCTCTGATCCTGTAAGAATCTCAGTAACTTTGAAACCCTGAAGACAGGATGGAAAGGCACACATCCAACGCCTCCCTCCCCGGGGACTGATCATTCCGACACCGTCAGTCGCGAGGCAAAGTGGCAGCAGGGCGATGTCGGCGTTCCTACCAAAAGTGAGAATGCAAGATGAGGTTATGACTGAAATAACCACCGCCAGCCTGCACTTGGGAGCATGGGAGAAGCTCAAACCCATGACTACCCCCAAGGTGTCAGGGGATATGGCTTTTGCCGCAGGGAACACTTGTGCTACAGGCTTGAAGTGGAAGGAGTTTCCGTCCCTGGCTTGACATATAACTGCGAGACAGTCGAGACTCTCCAACTCTCCTTCAAACTCTAGTAACTGCCTAAAGGCTCCAAACAGTCCTATCATTTTCCCTCCCTGCGCACAAATTTTAAGACCATGCAGTTCCCCGCGTGGCAGAGCTTTCTTAACACATTTCCCTGGCACCACAGGGTACAGTGAGACTCCAAAAAGGAGAAAATCCACCGAAAAAATAAATATAGCTGACTAAGTAGGAGGGGGGACAATGTCTGTCATCTTAACCTGTCTGTCATCTTAACCCAGAGACTTCACCGCTCTACCGCCTTGGCTCTGCCTTCATCCCCCTCTAACTGTAGGGCATTTGAGCATCACCTGAGTACCTGGGGAATCCACTGCTGTGCTAAAGGCTTGCCTGAGAAACAAGGCCATGGAGAAAACAAGGGAGGGGAAGGTTTAACAAACTCTCATGTTGCAACAATCACAAAAGAATTATGCCTCTGAGTAACTCACAGGATTGTATTCATCAGCATTCATCACTCAGAATGAGAACAAACTCCGTAAGGCAAAATTGGCTATAAAGAACAAATAATTATTTACTGTCCTCCTACTCCTATAGGTTTGTGTCCCAATTTTAGTACCCTGGCCTTGCTGCATTTGTGCACAGAGGGCAGGAATTATGGCACTGCCTCAGCACTGCACAACCAGGAGCTGCTGCAATTTGAAGTGTCAGCAAAGAATGAATAAAAAAAAGGCTTAGAAAGATGCATAAAATAATGGTCAAGGCTTATGAAGAGCTAGCGAAAGGTAATTATTGCTGTTGTTATGATTGTTGTTATTGATGGTGGTGATGATCGTGATTCTTCTTCTTATCATTACTAAGTGAAAACCACAGAGAGCAAGAGGTTAGCTTTGAAGACCTGTATTTTCCCCATCTCATCCTGGGCTGGGACGCAGCTCTGTCACCAACCCGGTGCCCCAATTTTGCCTTAAAATAATAGAAATAATCACCAACAAATGCAGCATCCTTTGCTGGGGTTCCCTTCTCCTGCGAGCTCTGTGGCTCAGGACTGTTGCAGATGGGCTCGGGGTGGGTTTGCCCTGATAAGACTTTCACGTGACACTGCCCTTAGGTTGTCAGCAAAAGTCCTGCAGATTAGTGTCCCCTGAAATCTCTCTAAGCAGCTTTAATGCCCCCAAATGTGTTTGATGTGGATCACTTGGAATGCTGCACGAGACTAAACATTAATTATTAGTATAAAAACAGAATTCCTTTTTATAATTCTGGTTAACATGCTCCTACACTTGGGCTGCGTTGTTGAGAACTTCACTTGTTTTTTAAAAGTCTGTGAAGAAATTCAAAATGTGACCCTGCTCTAGAGTGCAACACGAAAATCAGAAGCAAAAGGCTTTTACCTTTCTCTGTAATTGAATCCAGCCAGCCTCCTTCTACCCTGCCTTGCAGTCATTTACATCTATACAAGTGGGGGGAAAAGGGTGCCGTTTGCATCTGCACTGCACAGCAGAAAATCAGACAATAACCGTGTTTTCCCACTTTTGCCATTCTGCTGCTTTCACGTTTTCAATCCAGTTTGACAGCACAACGTGTTTTAGTGATATATTTAAATAAAGGGATGGGTCCCTACCTGGACAACCTGAGGACTTCAACATCTGGAAGGCAATTTTGGCAAGACCTGTCGACACGAGGAGCAGAAGGGAGAGGTCGGTGATGGTGGGAGAAGGGGTGGGAAGGGAGAGGAGGTTGGAAGCCCTAAAGGAGGCTCCCGTGGCTGTGGGTGGATGAAATGCACCCCGAGCAGCTCTCCACTGTCTCTGTGTTCTCTGCTCGCCCAGCAGGAAAAATCAGATTTTTCACGATGCTGAAGAGCAAGGAGAGATGGGAATGGAGCTGGTTTGGGTGATTTCCCACTTCCCAGGGCCAACCCATGGGCTGCACTACAGGTCAGGAATAACAAGTGTGTGGCAGTGATACAGTTCAGCAATAAAACCACCCTGGCAGGGAGTTACAAAGGGCCTCATCTACCTTGTGTATTGAAGTTGGAAAACCAAGCGTGAGGGACTCTCCATAGCATTTACATAAGGCTGGCCCCAAATGGCTTCAGCAGGAATGGATTCTCTCCAAACAGCAGCTGCTTAAATGGCAAAATATCAGATTACATTATAAAGAGTGCGATTTTTACAGCTTACTAATACTATCTTTAAAAATTAAATAATCAAGAGAAAAGGTTTTCTACTAAAATCCCAAGTAGTTGCTGGAGCAAATACCTGTTTTAGCAGATAGGGTACACCCCTGAAAGCAGTCAGGTGATTATTTGGGATCTTTTGTAGAGAGAGATAAAATGTTGGATCTGCCTTCTTTAGAAAAACAATGAACATTGCCTGTTAACATCAGCAACCTTGGGGAGAACTATGCTAAGAACTGAGCTGGACTTATTACACACTCAGATGAAGTTTCAGGTGTGTAGAGGAATAATCACAAATAGATTCACACACATTGGTCACTGATTGGAAGCTTTCCTGGGTAAAGTGTTTGTTCCTTGCGTGGAGGGAATCCTTGGCACTCCCACAGTGTAAATCATTACTATTAATCCTTATGTTAGACTATTTCCACGTTCAGAGTAACCTTTACGGGAAAGTGCAGGAGCTTGCTGGGCGGTGAAACAGCTGCTGTAAAACTATTTTCATTGATTTTTTGGGGTTTTTTTCTGAAAGGGTTAACACGGTAAAACATAATTAGCCCCAAATTTTCCTGGGTCAGTTGTATATTTAGCTTGAAATACAAATGTCATATATTTCATATTGCACCCTTTGCAATCGCACTGAATCACTTCAACCTTCCACTTTACCCCTCGGTATCACTCAGCGAGGAAGGAAGGACAAACCAGACAACACTGGCTTGGAAATATGTTCAGAATATAACAGCTTGCTTGCTGCTGACCACCCAGAGGACAGGTGGGACATGTGTTTATGGGCTCGATTTTTAAACCGATATCCCTTCATTTCATTTGTGAGCTCATTGCATGTTTTATTTTGACAGTTCCACCGTGGTGCACCTGCAGTGTCCTGGCCATAAACTGCTCACAGTGGGACATGCAGCTTATTATTTGGTGTGCAGGCACCGAGCACCCCACAAGCTGATGAACTATGTACAATTTATTCATTGGATTTTAAGCCTAGTTAAATCAACAGCTAAAAGAAAGCCTGGCTCACACTCCCTGGAACTGCGAACATTTAATGCTATAAAAGTGGGTAGGAAATGCTGAGTATTGTTATGGATTTTACATTATAACATTACACTAATACCTAGGATTTTATCTATATTCAGGAATCCCAGTTCTCAGAGCTTTTTGTAAATCTGCTTATATTGAGATTTTGCCTGAAATTCCTGTTTCTGGAAGGTGACTACCCAAGAAGCTGGTATTTCTGGCTCTCCAGCCAACTGGAGACGGATGAATGGTACAGAGAGATTGAAAATGAATAGAAAATAAAGACCCAAAACACAAGAACCCTAAAAAATTGAAGATATGCCAAATCATCCAAGGATGTGGGTTTACAGGCATGTGAGTGTTTTGGGTATCCATATAAGAGTGTATATATACATATATATATACATATATATATATATATATATTTATATTTATATAAGGTGAGGGTTTCAGCCAACTGCAAGAGTTGGCTGGATATACAATGCTTAACATATGACTTAGCCAGACATATAGTGTTGACCTAGAAACCTTCAGCTCTTTCATATTACATTTTTTATGGCATTGTTTCTATTGGAATCTTGGGGTTTGTTTAATTTCCCCGCTGTATTTAACGAATATATATATATAAAGAACTATTGTATATGATCACAAACAATTTGCCCCTCAACATGAGCAATCACAGGAATGTAGGGTTTGGAGGATGCTCAGGGGATCACCTACTCCATCTCTGAGCCGCAGGAATTGACCTCTGGCACTCCTGCCACAGAACCTCACCTACTTTTTTACAGGTCTCTTATGCCAGAGGCTCTGCAACTTCTTTAGCAAGTCTCTGCCATCCTCTCCATCACAAACATCTCCTTAATATTTGGTATAAATCCTTCTAGTTACAAATTAAGACCAATTTCTTGTTCTGTCTCCAATGCTACTTGCAGAGAACAAAGTATTCCCTTCATTTTTCAACATATTTTTGTATAATTCAAAAGTATTACCATGTTCCTTTTACTCTTGCACTCAGAACAATCCTAATTTACTCTTTCTTGACAGGTCTCACTTTCTAGACCTCTGCTCCTCCTTGTACATGTAATGACTGTCTGGATGCAGTGCTCAAAAAGGACAGTTCCCACAGTTCCTCGTGACAGAAATTTGGTGTTCTATAAAATGGCAAAAACCCCTCAGTATTTGAAAAATGGAAAGCAGCCACTTCCCTCTCAAAGAAAATTATATCAGACAAGGAAATGGGAAGCTGCTTCATGTAAAACAGCCACACTCCTTGATTTTTGATGGCAATTTCCATTGCCTAAGTTAGAAGGAGCCCTGGCTGGTGGGAGAGATGGAGATCAACACTGGGAGATCAGCTGAGAGCCGAAGGCTGAGGAACACACACTCAGATACTTCAGCTCATTCTGTCTCTTGCCATTTAGTAATTTTAGCATAATAAAAATTATATCTAAAGTGGATGCTAGTGTGTTAATGCATCGTGCACTGCAAACCCGAGTATTACAGTATTCGATGTCAGAGAGGACCCACGAGTTCAAGACCCAAACCTCTTTCGCTGGTTTTCCAGACATCGATTAGTCTGTAACTTCCATTAGAGGGAAGTGAAGTCAGAGTGAGTCAGCTCATCCTGAGCTTCCCAGCTGAGCCCGTTTCGGATGAAAGATCAGCCCCTGCCCATAACTTGGGGCCGCTCTAAGACTTGTGGCAGAGGCAGCAAAAGCAAAGGAGGGCAAGACTCTCAAGGGCAGTGAAGACACATCTCACCATCTCCTCCAGGACTGGAGAACTCCTTTCTCGAAGGGACTAAAGGTGACTGTCCATCTTGCTGCCCCTGAGCTGAAAGATAAATTCTATCTCTATAGCTGAACTGTCCCTCAAAGAGGAATCAGTACAGTCACAGAATGGTTTGGGTTGGAAGGGACCTTAAAGATCATCTTGGTCCAACCCCTTGCCACGGGCAGGGACACTTCCCACCAGCCCAGGTTGCTCCAAGCCCTGTCCAACCTGGCCTTGGACACTCCCAGGGATCCAGGGGCAGCCACAGCTTCTCTGGGCACCCTGTGCCAGGGCCTGCCCACCCTCACAGAGAAGAATTTCTCCCCAACATCTCCGTTTACTCTCTGCCAGTTTGAAGCCATTCTGCCGTGTCCTGGCATTCCAGGCCCTTGTAAATTGTTTCTCCCCATCTTTCTTCCAGGCTTCCTTCAGGTCCTGGACAGCCAGAATTAGGTCACCCTGAACAAGCCCAATTCTCTCAGTCTTTCCTCACAGGAGAGGTGTTCCATCCCTTGGATCATCTTGGTGGCCTCCTCTGAACCATGTGGGGCTGACAGGGAGAGGGAGAAGAGGGGGAACTGGAGAAGGAACAGCAGTAAACAGAAAATTCTGGCACCACTGGACTGAGTGGAAGCAGCACCACTGCCACCACTAAAAGCAGGATCAAGACTGATCTAAAAAGCAATTTTGAATATGAGCTTCCCTTTCCAAATGAGCAATAAGTGCCTTCCTTCACACAGAACTCAGCACAGTAATAGTGCTTTCTATTACATTTTAAATTGATTGGCTTTATGGCCCAGTCCTGGGGATCTCGTCTGGCTCATGTTTCTAATTCTGGCAACTCTAAATCCAGCTGCCCTGGAAATCCATGCTGTTGCTTACGGCATGGGCTGTAGGGTAATCTCCATTTTAGTGTGCACAGGCAAAATATGGGAATTAGGATGGGTGTCAGATTAGCCCACAAGGTGAAAAGAAAACTGAAGCAGAAATTGCACTAGAAAATGTTTAGTTGCAGAGTGCGTAGGTGTAAAAATAAACCACAATGATTACTCCACAAGTGTTTCCTCTAAGAAAATTCCAACGCTATTTTTGCATTATCTAAGATTTTTCTGTTGGGAACAACGAAGGTCTGTGATGGAGAGATTCAGAAAACACAGTTCCAAGTCCCTGCTCTTCCTTTGGGCAGTTCATGTTTGGCCTCATTCAGGACATCCACATCTGCACTTGTTCTACCAGGTGAAAATAAGTCCCTGCATTGAATGAAAAACTCAAAAAAGATGCAGCAGCTTGCCATGAGGGAGGAAAGGAGGCTGTAGACAGGAGGAGATTGGGCCCTTCTCCCAGGTAACAAGTGATAGAACAAGAAGAAACAGCATTAAGTTGTGCCATGGGAGGTTTCGGTTGGATATTATGGCAAATTTCTTCACTGAAAAGGTTGTCAAGCACTGGAAGAGGCTGCTCGGGGAAGCGGTGGAACCACCATCCCTGGAACTGGGCAAAAATGGAGTCAACCTTCACTTAGGGACATGGGTTAGTGGTGGAAATGGCAGTGCTGGGTTTATGGTCGGACTTGATGATCTCAGAGGTCTTTTCCAACTTAAAGGATTCTGAGATTCCAGGATGTGGCTATGGGGGTACAGAATCACCCGCAGCAAGGCTGGGAAGAGCTGAAGAGGCCCCTGTCAGTGCTGGAGGATGGCTTCCAACTCCTCAGTTTGGTGGGAAGCGATCACCCTACGGGCATTACCTTTGATCCGCACGTGAAATTCCAGCTGCTGGCAGAGGAAGCTGTGGGTGCCTAACCACGGCTGTGTATCATCCCAAAAAAAAGGCCAAGGAGAAGCTCCTGTGTAACTGGAGTGTGGGGATTTTTGACACTGGCCATAATAAATATCAGCACATTTAGAAAAAAAATCGTGGGCTTACGTGACTGAGGTGGGAAAAAAGCTATAGCTGTGTCTGATTTACTGGAAGGAAATATTCAAGGCTGTTGAAATATTAGATAAAAAACTGATCTTGAAATGTCAGGAATCAGTGAGGACAACAGAACTGTCAATTTTGTCCTATAAAAACTCCCTTTTATTTTGCCTACTCTTCTGGTTTATATCTAATAACAATCCATTAAAAAGGCTGCACTCACGATTTGCTGATATTTGCTGTTCTATTTTAATGCTATCTATTAGTTCTTCCTTTCCTTTTAATATTTACACATGTCATCAAATACTGGACAACATTTCTCTGCTTAAAAAAAATCCTGTGAGTGGAAACCAATTACATATAACTTGTTACTGAGGGCATGGCTGGGCTTTTTGTACAGCTCCAGAGGCCCAATGAGTTGAAAGTAGCTGAGCACACTTTTATACTAGAAACTGTCCATGATAATATAATTGGGTGCATTGTTGTTTCTTCATCTAAAAATAACACATCAAAATCAGCTGGACTGGGAAAAAAATCAACAGCTATTCCATAAGTTAATAAATAACTGATAATGTAGGTGACTAAGATTGTGGCCAGGAGCATCAGTTTGACATAAGAAGATTCTCCAGCTTGAAGGCTTCCATCTGGAAAAGCCCAGTTTAAAAGCCTTACATCTCCTCCATTTCATGTGTATTCACCAATGCTTATGCAGTTCAAATAATCTGTGCTTGTACTTAGGTATGGTGTGTCAAACACCAGGGGTGTCTGGAGAAGAGGGTACCAGCAGAGGGTACCTCAGGGGCACCTGAGCCTTGGCCTGGGCTCTCCCAGTCCAAACATGACCCACCAGCAAAGAGTGAAACCTCTGCATTGACCTGGGGGGAACAGGACAACCCTCTGCATCTGATTTGGATCCCGCTGTGGGGAGGCTGAACTGTCAATACAACAGCAAGAGAGGTCGTGGTCCCTAAAACATCACTGGGACAATAGGACACAGATTTAACAGAAACAGTCCCTTCCAAAGAAGGACCATAGGTAAATTCAATCTGATGATTATCTTTCTCTGTCCGTGTCTGACAAAGGAGTTAAAGAACAGAGAGGGAAAAAGTGAATCCTCATAAACTGCTACTCAGAGAAGACTCTCTATTCTGACTTTCCTCTACCAACATTTTCAAAAATGCTACTATATCTCCTTTTTGAATAATTTATAATATGCAAACCCGAGAATATTTGAAAGGTTCAAAAAAAAAAAAAAAAGGGGGGGGGGGGAAGAGGAGGAGGAGAACCCCAGTATTGACCATGTTTATCTGAAGACATCAGACAAATAGAAATCACACAGGGACAAGAACAGGGGTCACCAGAGCAGTGAAGGGATTTTAAGCTCAGCTTTGACCCAGACTAAAGGCATGACTGGGTGTCTGCCTCGTGCAGCCTCAGCAGCTGCGTGTGTTTCTGCCCAGGACCACCCTCTGCGTGCTGGAGAGTTCCAGCCCCGTATTCCCCCCAGCCCAGTGCTCTGGCCTTCCTTCCTAATTCCAGGATTCCCCCGTTATTCCACTGAGGCCCCCGACGGCAGGATGCCCCACGGGAAGCTCTCTCTGAGCCGTGGGCCTTGCTCTGCACCCTGGCAGGGGCACAGGAGGCATCTCTGCCTGGAGCCCCAGCTGGCAGCTCTGCCAACCCAGTGCATGCGTGTGTTGCGTCAGGGATTAATCAGCATCCCAGCCCTGCTCGTGCCTCTCTGCTCCCCCTCCCACACTGGGGTTCCCGCATGTTCTCCTGCCCCAAGGACTGGCAGCTGGAGGCGATTCCCCTCCGCAGGGAGCTGGGGGTGAGTGCCCAGCGGGAGCTGCCTCTGCCAGGGCGTTTAGGCAGGAATGCAGCTGGAGCCCGGGCACTGGTTGTGTCCAAGCCCTTCCAACGCTCAGATCCAGAACCTCTAAACTATTCCCCAGCTCTAACAAAACAGAGAGAGCTGGGAAGCAGCTCCCATCTATAATAATTACAAGAGAGTTTCCCTTGCCTTTGCACTATTTATTGCTTTTGCCCTTGCCATAGATTGCTCGAGACAGAGAGGCTGTTAAAGCTCGGAATATTTCTTTCTGGACAGGCAGAGCGAGCTTTGGAAGAAAACTCCCTCTTTCTGCCCACCATTGCCACTTCTGTTGGAAAGGGAAGGGGCTGGTTCACACTGCAGGCTGACGGGAGCATTAAATGCCTGCTGTGCAATGACTGCAGTGGGGGGATCGCTCGCCTCCAGTGGAAACCGACTGCTGTAAGGATATTTCAGAAAGCTACAATGATTATTCAAGCATCCTTTTCTAAGTTGTGTCGCTCTCCCTTATTTTCAGGAGGCTGTCGGGGGGAAAGGTGCATTTCGGTAACGACAACTGAGGCTGGGAAGAGGCAGCCGAAGGGCACCGAGCAGCTCCCACCCCGCTGAGATGCATTTCCACCAGCTCCACACCTCCAGGACAGGGTTTTGCAAGGAAATAGCTCGCTTGCCAATGATAATAATTATCATTAATAACAGAGTGACGTCCTATTCTTGGTTACATCAGCCGTAGCCTTAGCTGGAGGTCCTGGCAGTCACACTCAGCCCGGTCCTGCTCCCAGCAGGGTGTGTGGAGCAGGGACAGAAGGGCCGGGAGCTGCCGTGGCAGGAGGGAGATGCGGGGCATGGCCCGCGGTGACTTCTGTCTCCTGGCTGGGGGGGACAAGAGGACACACGGCCTGGACAAACCCTGGGAGAGCCAGCTGAGACTTCGCACCCCTTTTATGCGGGGGCACAAAGGATGGAGCGGGAGGTGCGGGGCGATCGCCCTCCTCCCGCGGGGCATCCCCTGGGGCATCCCCCGGGACATCCCGCGGGGCTGCTCCGTGTCACAGCCGGCCAAGGTGGCCGTGGGCCGGGGGCCGGCCCTGCCCGCGGGCGTGGGACCCTCCGGGCTGCCCCTCCATCCCCGCCGAGCCCCGCAGCGCTCGCCGATGCGCATCCCAGGGGCATCCCCACACCCCCGGTCCCTCCTGTCGCTGCCCCTCTCCCAGCACCTCCGCACAACCCGACGGCGGGAGCCCCGGCGAGGATGACGAACGATATTCTCTGGCGTTTGGGAAAGTTGCGAGGTCTGGGCTCCCCCATCGCTGGTGCAGCGCCCATGGGGAAGGGGCTCCGGCACCCAAAGGCGGCGGGGCGCGCTGGGGAGCGCCCGCGGGTCGGAGCTCCGAGCGGCTGCCAAACCCGCTGGGCGAGCTTGTTACGAGAACAAACTGTTGTGACTTCCCCTCTCGCCCTTTTTCTCCGCCTCCCCCCTCCCTCCCCGCTCCTGAAAGGGGGGTGTCGGCGCACGGAGCCCGCCGGTCCCCCATGTCGCTCCCGCGTCAGAAAAAAAATGAATGATGCGGCAATTTAATTAGGAGGGAGCGCTGCGTCCATATTGCGCGGCTGGAGGAGAGCTCGGCAGCCTGGGGGGAAGATGGGTCGTGGCCGCGGGCGCGGACGCTGCGCCCCTGCCCGCGCAGAGCGGCCCCGGGGCGGCGGGACCCCGCGGGGCCCCCCGGCACCTCCCGCCCGCACCCGCAGCTTCGCCCCGCAACTTTTTCCTCCCGAGCCGCGGTTCCAGTTAAGTCTCCTCCCGGCCGAGCCACCCCGGGGGGACGGGAGGGCAACTGGGGCTCCAGGGGCCAGCGGGCAGCGCGGGATGCGCCGGGGATGCGCGCAGAGGTGTGCGCGGGGACGGGCGGGCACGGCGGGCGGGATGCGCCGGGGATGCGCGCAGAGGTGTGCGCGGGGACGGGCGGGCACGGCGGGCGGGATGCGCCGGGGATGCGCGCAGAGGTGTGCGCGGGGACGGGCGGGCACGGCGGGCGGGATGCGCCGGGGATGCGCGCAGAGGTGTGCGCGGGGACGGGCGGGCACGGCGGGCGGGATGCGCCGGGGATGCGCGCAGAGGTGTGCGCGGGGACGGGCGGGCACGGCGGGCGGGATGCGCCGGGGATGCGCGCAGAGGTGTGCGCGGGGACGGGCGGGCACGGCGGGCGGGATGCGCCGGGGATGCGCGCAGAGGTGTGCGCGGGNAGCGGGACGGCGCGGAGAAGGCGCTGGCGGCGGGGGCAGAGGGACGGCCGGAGCGGGACCCCCGGGCTGCTCCCCGCCGCAGCCCTCCGCTGGCACTCGCAGTCAGAGCAGCTTTGATTTCCTCCAGACTTGGGCTTTCTTTCCTTTTTT